>KZ808168.1:14049-24226 GCA_000696205.2 Oncopeltus fasciatus | reverse complement strand
TTAATAAAAAAACATTAAAAATGATAATTATAAATTAAGAAATATTTTATATGGAAGAACTAATAAATTATGGACAGACAAATAATTTGAAAATTATTTACAAATTAAATGTTTATAGGCTATTCTTTATTGAAAATTTAATTAAATTTAATGAAAATAAATATTATAACAAATAAAAGTTATACATACACACACACACACAAACCCACACAGACTGATTTCTAGACAAACACAGGAGGCGCTCCAATCAAAGGCTTTATGCTGCACAGCTGTCGGTCGTTATGAATTGGTATATGGGTAGTTATTCTGTAGCAGCATCTGTCTCCTTATTTAATAGCCACACCTCGTAAATTGAAAGTTCATAGAAAAAAAACAAGCAACATTGTAGGATTTGTTAGCTATACGTTTAAAGAAATTGAGATATCAATTGAAATCCAGTATGGTTGAAGCTTCAGTTTGCTATTATTAATTATAGTTATTGATTCAGCTATACAGAGGGATAAGGAGAAAATGAGAAAATTTTCACCTAGGATTTTCAAATTTGAGCCTCTTACTATTTGCATTCCCTTCTAATAGGATGATAGTAATCTAATTCATAATTAAGAAAGATGTTTCATCAGAAATTGTAAGTATAATTAGAGCCTAGCACAAAATAAACAAGCCTAAAATACATAGAATCAATAGCACCTTAATAGATTGTCAACATGAGTGATGGTCCGAGCCTCAGACCCAAGGTTTAATTCTGCCAAAATAAATTTTTTGTAGAACAGAGATTTGTGGTTTTATCAAGCCATCATTTATTTAATAAGCAAGCAAATTAACACCTACACTAGCTGATAGGAGAGTTAGGTCTAAATAATAATGAAAAACATGTCTGAAAGCATGCAAAGATGAGTTATTTTCAAAAAGAATAGATCCTGTAAATATTCACAGCCTTTTTTTAGCCAGATAAGGTCTATTTATGAATTTTTTTTTTAGAGAGAGAAAGGGACAATGTATAAAATATATTCCAAAACATAACCATCAGGTCCTCCATATAAATAGCAAGTCAATTTAATCATACCGGCAAGGTGAGTCCAACCAAGGCGTCTCCCTCAAGGCGATATTTGAGTCCTGGTCGATTCATGGCTATTGTGAAACCCAACTCTTCTCTTCCCTTATAGCGAAATCCTGCCAAGTGATCACTACTCCCACTAGCCTTCCATGTGTCAGAATTTAAGTCTGCAAATATACTTTCTTAGTTACTAACATTGCTCAAACTCAAAACATATAACATAAAACACATGTAAAACCCAATTAAAATTGTTAACATATATCATAAACCTTTATCACAATCTACATACATTTTACTTCAGATAAAAATTAACATTTTTAAGTTTCAATGATAATTTAAGTAAATTAAAAAGATGTATTGTAAAAAAAGTAAATATAAAAAGTAAAAGTATAGAATAAAATTATTAGAAATGATTTCGGTAAGTAAAGTTATCCACGACTGGAAAGGCAAACTTAAACAAGCAGATCTTTTCGAAAACTTATTACAGTAAGTAAGTAAATACACATGCAAATATAAATACCCTTTGCTGAAGTGAGGCATTTATTTTTAAGCTTCATACTTATAAAAGAGAAAAGAAGAGAGAGAGCGAGAAGTTAAAGAAACAAAAGATATATATGTTTTCCCTCTCTTAAATATATAATTAATGCCTTGCTTCAGCCAAAAGTTTTTTTTTTCGTCAATGGTAATTAAAAGACAATTAAACTATAATATTATATTTTAATAGACACTCCTAGTAGGGTGCTCAAAAGTTATGAACAGCATACAGGAAGTTAAATTCTTTTACATATTTTCTGGTTGCTGACTTATCTAACACATTATATTTTAATTTTTGTAGTATCCATTTAGAATATATGATAATTTATATATATTACCAAAATTGTATTATTATTATGGTTATTATTACTTTATATTAGTATTCTATTTTCATTTTCACATTTATGTTACTTTGTTTTGTTCAACATGTCAGAGAGGATGAAAATTAACTGTTAAGGGAAACTATTTATATGGGATTATAAAGGGTTCTTTACAAATATTTTTTACTTTTTTTATTTTCTTTATATAGCATCTTGGCTAGAACATCGATTGAAGAATATAATAATGTAAATATACTCTTAATAGATTTGTAGTGCATTGTGAACTTAAACAAGTTGTAAACAATTAAATGCAAGGGAATAGAAAAAAAAAGCAGACTGTCTCAGCCAGGGCTCGAACCTGGATCTCCTGCTTTCCGAGCAAGTATCGTGGCGTAAATGGCTAACGCGTTTGCCGGGATCCAGGAGGCAGGAGATCCAGGTTAGAGCCCTGGCTGAGACAGTTGGATTTTTTATTCTATTCCCTTGCATTTANAATTCTCTTTTCAGCCCTGAAGAAGCCATCACATGATGTGCGAAAGCTCGGCAAATAACACCAATTTGACACGGTCCAACCCGGAAAAAGAAACGGCAAATACTTCTGACGACCGTCGAAGCCTACGTGAACAGGAAACTATCATGTTTCTTATTTGAAACCAATTACTAAACTGAGGCTTATTTTTGAAGAAATCAAATAGGATTTAATGAGCTAAGATAATGCTCTAATGGGATTATAAAGTACTGGCAATATTAAATGAGGTTAAACATTTACCTGAACAGTCTTTTTTATTTTTTTTTATTTTTTTTTTATTTTTTTTTTTAATGCACAACTCTTTAAAGCTAATCTGAGAGGTAACCTTGGGTTCTTCTTAAAATATATATCCAATAACATATTTAGTTGAAGAAGAAGACATATATTCATGACTACTTAATTTTTGTAAATCCTTTTTTTACCAGCAGCCAAATTTATTTACTATTTACTACTGGCTAAATGCACACATTATTATTTTCAAATTTTAGAACCATCTTAAGAGTGTGGTCTCACTCATTATTTTGGATCGGTTATAGATTCAGCTAATCCAGCACAAAACCTTTTCTGATGATAACATTGCTCAATTTTTAGTATATTGCCCGCTTCCAATAAGTGGCATCAGTGCAATTATCTTGTTGAAGCCTCATAAGGTGGTTCAATTTTAGAGTTCCTCCATCATTTCCTTTGGTGGTAAATGCCACCATAATCTTCAGGCTAATTTTTAGCTAATACATTGAATTCAGGTTAACATAAAACTCTTTTAGGTGATCCTTTTATCCTCCCTAAGTCAGCCATCATCATTTCATAGTATGATGAACTGTTGGGTGATAGTTCTTTCTGGTATTCTGCCACTAATACTTCACCACTAATTTATAGGTTAATGATCCAGTAGTTTTGCAGGATACATATTCCTTTCTTTTGTGACCCTTGGTCATATCACTAGGGTGTGTACAGCCCCCTATTAAGTTTAAAGTCATGAGTTTAAAGTTAGTGCTCTTCAAGGTGAGTTTTTTTTTTAATCATTTGTAATCTTCTCCATAATAATATGAAAAATAATTCATGCTCCTATGCAATCTACTGTTGTTTTTTATTTCTAAAATGCCTCTTAGAAGAAAGTTTGGAAAAGCATTTTTTCAATTTCAGGATAAACATAGTGATAATTGCACATATATGAGTGATAATTGCAAAATTGAATGATTTTTTTTTTTTCTTATTTTGACGATATTTATTATAATCATTAATTCATTGAAATATTAAAAAACGTTTTATATTTTCTTTTAAGTTTGAAATTTAATTAATAGATTAAGTAACTATCTTGCATGCAGATTAGATGTCTATTAATTGATTCAAGATACCACATATGATTATATTTATAATGAAAAGCAAGTATTGTAATTGTATATTACAATATTTCAGATTATTTACTTACAAAAATTGTACTAGCAAAATGGAAAATGAGTTTTGCAAGAATGAGTAGGTGGAATTTGTCTGATAATACCAAAGGCTCATTATTAAATGAATTCAAGCATAATTGTTTGTCTTACCAGTAAAAAGAGAAGGAAGTGTGACAACTTGAGAAGCTGTGAAGTTAAACCCATACTCTAATCCTCGTAGTGGAGGAGCAGGCTCCAAAACAATACGAAGAGGTAGTTGTATTTCAGTGCTGGAAACTCCAGAAA
The DNA here is from genome assembly GCA_000696205.2 of Oncopeltus fasciatus. Classification (NCBI taxonomy): domain Eukaryota; kingdom Metazoa; phylum Arthropoda; class Insecta; order Hemiptera; family Lygaeidae; genus Oncopeltus; species Oncopeltus fasciatus. Next base: position 20,110 of record KZ808168.1, on the reverse strand, counting down.
CTTCTCCACAGAAATAGACACACACTATAGTGCATGTGAGATCCCAAGGAAGCCCTCCCTCTTTGCCTAGGCTTACTCTACTGGAAACTTCTATCCTGTCAGCTAAAAAAATAATAATTATTCAAAAACATATCAGGGAATTTTCTTTCTTTAAACAGATTCTCTTTCTTTTTCATTATTGCAACAGTCCCAATTTATAACAAAACTGAAACTAATTATTTGAAAATATTAATGAACTCTTAATTATTAATGAACAAAGCAGCTTCAATAATAATTAATGTTTATATCACATTAAAGGTGGGTTTAAACAAATTAGAAAAAAAAAAATTTTATGACATCACTTTATTAACAACTCTTGGGTTAACTTGGAGATGTCCCTACTCTACCAACCTCGAGTTACCATTTAATAAATGTGATGGAAACTATTTTTTTTGCCAAGCTGAACTGCCAAATGAATTTATTCCCCATTCAGCCCTGAAGAAGCCTTCACAAGGTGTGCAAAAGCTCATCAAAAAAACATCTTTTCGATACAGTCCAGCCGGAAGAAGAATCTATGAATATTTCTGGAAACCCTGGAAGCCTGAGTGAACAACCATGTTTTTGTTCTCAAAGTTTTCCTCATATCTCCAACATTTGTACATAAAATAAATTACTTTTATGGGCACATCATTACAATAACTTTTGTCAATTTTTATTTTGAATATTACCATAAAATTCAAAAGATTTTTAAAGTGTAAGAAAAGTGAAAAACTTGCTGCATTTCATTTATTTATCAAGCTTAAGGAAAGAATCACAATATACATTCAATGATTTTATGTGTTTAAGAGAAGCAATCCTGAACAAGTACTAACCCAACACCCTAACTTTACTAAGTATTAAGTGATGCTTTCTTTCAGAATCCTTTGAGCAAATTCAATCTCCCAGACTCATTGAAAAATCCTACATGCAAATTCAAACTCTGGGTGAATAAAAAGTATTAGTTTGGAAAATAAAGCTAGGAATTCACCGAAATGATTTTATAGAACATAATAAATATTTTATTTGGTTGTGGTATTTTATCCCACGTAAATTTCAAACAATTAATGAGAGGGAATAGAATATAAAAAACTATCCGTCCCAGCCAGGAATCGAACCTGGATCTCCTGCTATCCGGGCCGGTGTACTTGCCAGTTATACTACCAGGACGCGTTAGTTGTTTCATTCAACTCCCTCTTCACTAGCAAGAGCCTAACCCACGATTAGCTTCGTGGGTTAGGCTCTTGCTAGTGTAGAGGGAGTTGAATGAAACAACTAACACGTCCTGGTAGTATAACTGGCAAGTACACCGGCCCGGATAGCAGGAGATCCAGGTTCGATTCCTGGCTGGGACGGATAGTTTTTATATTCTATTCCCTCTCATTAATTGTATAGAAAATAATTTTCAGTAGTGGAAAGTGAACAAGAGAGCAAGGGGTAATACCATGGTGACTTAAATGAAGTTGCACATGAGTTATAAAGACAACAAATTTCTACTTTTATAATCTAAAAAATCCATCTCTCTGAGAGGTATTTCTAAATCTATTATGACTCCTGAGTCTCCTAAATTCCCTCAACTCCCTAGTGATCCCCTGGGAGGAATCCTTTGCCATATTCTCATTGTATTGAAGATAGACATGCCAACTTATCTCTATTTGACTACCCTGAACACTTTTGTTAATGGCAAAGCCATTGCCTCCTTTGATCCTGGTTCTGTTTCCAGAACCCAACCTCCAAAGACAGCTCAAATTATTGTTGCCAAGGCTCACAAGGTGGTGAAACAAAGCAAACACTTCTAAATTCAGCACTGTCTCATTCACTCTAAGGAAATTTTATTTTACTCCTGTCAAAATTTTCAGTAGTCCTGTCACCTAAAGCTAGTCGTTGACATTTATTATATATAGGACTCATATTACAATAAAAAAAAGAGATACAAATTAGTGTTTCAAAAAATTCACTGTGCCATTTAACAGACTTGACTGACAATAAAATAAGAAATCTGATTACAACTCTATCTGCAAACCTATTATCTAATGCTCTGGAAGTGAGAGTCAGCAAAACTTTCCAACAAACAAAATTTGAATCCCCCTACAGAATTATATTTTAAAAAATATCATTTTTACTATATCAACAATCTTACCTCTAAATTGAACTTGATGTCCCATATGTATGACTATAAACTTGCTTTTAATGCTGATCCCCTAATGCTAAACTTTCTGGGTGCTCAAAACTACATATTGTTCAATCCACAATTTCCTAAAATTATAACTTTCTTTGCTAAAATAATTTATTGACAAACAGCCTTAACAACCCAGAAGTGGGTTTTCCAATGGGCTTTCTTCCACTGCCAATATTAATATCATTTCTTTACATTTTACTAAGCCACATTATTTCCTATACATAATACAATAGCATAACTTTTTTTTAAATATCCCTTAGAGAAAAATAAACTATCTAATATTTTTTTCATTTCTTAACTTTCACTAGTCTACTATGGCCTATTCAATTAACTTATGCACTATTTTAATGATTGAAATCCTAAAGCATCTTATTACACATGTAAACATGCAAAAATACTAATAATAAGACACATAAAATAAACAAAATTAAATTTTTGCCTAAAAATTGGCAATTTTCAATAAAAAAATTAAAAGTTAAATAAGTCAGAAATGATAGGTACTCCATACCCTTAACAGATCTAGCACGACTTTTCCTGTAACCCTGTATAGTGTGTGTGTGTGTGTGTGTGTGTGTGTGTGTGTGTGTGTGTGTGTGTGTGTGTGTGTGTGTGTGTGTGTGTGTGTGTGTGTGTGTGTGTGTGTGTGTGTGTGTGTGTGTGTGTGTGTGTGTGTGTGTGTGTGTGTGTGTGTGTGTGTGTGTGTGTGTGTGTGTGTGTGTGTGTGTGTGTGTGTGTGTGTGTGTGTGTGTGTGTGTGTGTGTGTGTGTGTGTGTGTGTGTGTGTGTGTGTGTGTGTGTGTGTGTGTGTGTGTGTGTGTGTGTGTGTGTGTGTGTGTGTGTGTGTGTGTGTGTGTGTGTGTGTGTGTGTGTGTGTGTGTGTGTGTGTGTGTGTGTGTGTGTGTGTGTGTGTGTGTGTGTGTGTGTGTGTGTGTGTGTGTGTGTGTGTGTGTGTGTGTGTGTGTGTGTGTGTGTGTGTGTGTGTGTGTGTGTGTGTGTGTGTGTGTGTGTGTGTGTGTGTGTGTGTGTGTGTGTGTGTGTGTGTGTGTGTGTGTGTGTGTGTGTGTGTGTGTGTGTGTGTGTGTGTGTGTGTGTGTGTGTGTGTGTGTGTGTGTGTGTGTGTGTGTGTGTGTGTGTGTGTGTGTGTGTGTGTGTGTGTGTGTGTGTGTGTGTGTGTGTGTGTGTGTGTGTGTGTGTGTGTGTGTGTGTGTGTGTGTGTGTGTGTGTGTGTGTGTGTGTGTGTGTGTGTGTGTGTGTGTGTGTGTGTGTGTGTGTGTGTGTGTGTGTGTGTGTGTGTGTGTGTGTGTGTGTGTGTGTGTGTGTGTGTGTGTGTGTGTGTGTGTGTGTGTGTGTGTGTGTGTGTGTGTGTGTGTGTGTGTGTGTGTGTGTGTGTGTGTGTGTGTGTGTGTGTGTGTGTGTGTGTGTGTGTGTGTGTGTGTGTGTGTGTGTGTGTGTGTGTGTGTGTGTGTGTGTGTGTGTGTGTGTGTGTGTGTGTGTGTGTGTGTGTGTGTGTGTGTGTGTGTGTGTGTGTGTGTGTGTGTGTGTGTGTGTGTGTGTGTGTGTGTGTGTGTGTGTGTGTGTGTGTGTGTGTGTGTGTGTGTGTGTGTGTGTGTGTGTGTGTGTGTGTGTGTGTGTGTGTGTGTGTGTGTGTGTGTGTGTGTGTGTGTGTGTGTGTGTGTGTGTGTGTGTGTGTGTGTGTGTGTGTGTGTGTGTGTGTGTGTGTGTGTGTGTGTGTGTGTGTGTGTGTGTGTGTGTGTGTGTGTGTGTGTGTGTGTGTGTGTGTGTGTGTGTGTGTGTGTGTGTGTGTGTGTGTGTGTGTGTGTGTGTGTGTGTGTGTGTGTGTGTGTGTGTGTGTGTGTGTGTGTGTGTGTGTGTGTGTGTGTGTGTGTGTGTGTGTGTGTGTGTGTGTGTGTGTGTGTGTGTGTGTGTGTGTGTGTGTGTGTGTGTGTGTGTGTGTGTGTGTGTGTGTGTGTGTGTGTGTGTGTGTGTGTGTGTGTGTGTGTGTGTGTGTGTGTGTGTGTGTGTGTGTGTGTGTGTGTGTGTGTGTGTGTGTGTGTGTGTGTGTGTGTGTGTGTGTGTGTGTGTGTGTGTGTGTGTGTGTGTGTGTGTGTGTGTGTGTGTGTGTGTGTGTGTGTGTGTGTGTGTGTGTGTGTGTGTGTGTGTGTGTGTGTGTGTGTGTGTGTGTGTGTGTGTGTGTGTGTGTGTGTGTGTGTGTGTGTGTGTGTGTGTGTGTGTGTGTGTGTGTGTGTGTGTGTGTGTGTGTGTGTGTGTGTGTGTGTGTGTGTGTGTGTGTGTGTGTGTGTGTGTGTGTGTGTGTGTGTGTGTGTGTGTGTGTGTGTGTGTGTGTGTGTGTGTGTGTGTGTGTGTGTGTGTGTGTGTGTGTGTGTGTGTGTGTGTGTGTGTGTGTGTGTGTGTGTGTGTGTGTGTGTGTGTGTGTGTGTGTGTGTGTGTGTGTGTGTGTGTGTGTGTGTGTGTGTGTGTGTGTGTGTGTGTGTGTGTGTGTGTGTGTGTGTGTGTGTGTGTGTGTGTGTGTGTGTGTGTGTGTGTGTGTGTGTGTGTGTGTGTGTGTGTGTGTGTGTGTGTGTGTGTGTGTGTGTGTGTGTGTGTGTGTGTGTGTGTGTGTGTGTGTGTGTGTGTGTGTGTGTGTGTGTGTGTGTGTGTGTGTGTGTGTGTGTGTGTGTGTGTGTGTGTGTGTGTGTGTGTGTGTGTGTGTGTGTGTGTGTGTGTGTGTGTGTGTGTGTGTGTGTGTGTGTGTGTGTGTGTGTGTGTGTGTGTGTGTGTGTGTGTGTGTGTGTGTGTGTGTGTGTGTGTGTGTGTGTGTGTGTGTGTGTGTGTGTGTGTGTGTGTGTGTGTGTGTGTGTGTGTGTGTGTGTGTGTGTGTGTGTGTGTGTGTGTGTGTGTGTGTGTGTGTGTGTGTGTGTGTGTGTGTGTGTGTGTGTGTGTGTGTGTGTGTGTGTGTGTGTGTGTGTGTGTGTGTGTGTGTGTGTGTGTGTGTGTGTGTGTGTGTGTGTGTGTGTGTGTGTGTGTGTGTGTGTGTGTGTGTGTGTGTGTGTGTGTGTGTGTGTGTGTGTGTGTGTGTGTGTGTGTGTGTGTGTGTGTGTGTGTGTGTGTGTGTGTGTGTGTGTGTGTGTGTGTGTGTGTGTGTGTGTGTGTGTGTGTGTGTGTGTGTGTGTGTGTGTGTGTGTGTGTGTGTGTGTGTGTGTGTGTGTGTGTGTGTGTGTGTGTGTGTGTGTGTGTGTGTGTGTGTGTGTGTGTGTGTGTGTGTGTGTGTGTGTGTGTGTGTGTGTGTGTGTGTGTGTGTGTGTGTGTGTGTGTGTGTGTGTGTGTGTGTGTGTGTGTGTGTGTGTGTGTGTGTGTGTGTGTGTGTGTGTGTGTGTGTGTGTGTGTGTGTGTGTGTGTGTGTGTGTGTGTGTGTGTGTGTGTGTGTGTGTGTGTGTGTGTGTGTGTGTGTGTGTGTGTGTGTGTGTGTGTGTGTGTGTGTGTGTGTGTGTGTGTGTGTGTGTGTGTGTGTGTGTGTGTGTGTGTGTGTGTGTGTGTGTGTGTGTGTGTGTGTGTGTGTGTGTGTGTGTGTGTGTGTGTGTGTGTGTGTGTGTGTGTGTGTGTGTGTGTGTGTGTGTGTGTGTGTGTGTGTGTGTGTGTGTGTGTGTGTGTGTGTGTGTGTGTGTGTGTGTGTGTGTGTGTGTGTGTGTGTGTGTGTGTGTGTGTGTGTGTGTGTGTGTGTGTGTGTGTGTGTGTGTGTGTGTGTGTGTGTGTGTGTGTGTGTGTGTGTGTGTGTGTGTGTGTGTGTGTGTGTGTGTGTGTGTGTGTGTGTGTGTGTGTGTGTGTGTGTGTGTGTGTGTGTGTGTGTGTGTGTGTGTGTGTGTGTGTGTGT
>KZ808167.1:147415-162498 GCA_000696205.2 Oncopeltus fasciatus | reverse complement strand
GGGGGGTGCAGAATGACTGCAAGGGAACAGAATAGAAAATCTAACTGTCCCAGCCAGGACTCGAACCTGGATCTCCTGCTATCCGGGCCGGGGCATTTCCTACTTATGCCACCAGGACAAGTCTGATAAGTTATTAAATTCCCCGCACTAGAGTCGAGAGTCTAACCTCCGAGGCAGACGAATATATCGTCTTATGCTCGGAGGAGCTGACATTGTCATGCTGTTTAAATGACTCTCGTTATTTACTTTTAAACTTTAATTTTTAATATTATTTTTTGTGGTATTTAATCCCACGTAAATTTTAACAAGTTTTAGAGCATAAGATGATATACTCGTCTGCCTCTCGACACTAGGGCTGGGAATTTAATAACTTATCAGACTTGTCTCGGTAGCATAAATGGATAATGCACCGCCCCGGATAGCAGGAGATCCAGGTTCGAGTCCTGGCTGGGACAGTTAGATTTTTTTTCCTGCTTCCTTGCACTAAAAATTCTTAAAATTTACGTGGATTTCAATACCACAAAAAAAAAAATTACCTATTGTTTCACTTCTTTAACTAAAAAGGTTTCGCTCTTCAGACACTCCCAGTAAATGAAAAATTATTTAAAACCTAGGTAAAACTTGTGGCAATAAGCTAAACTGGAATGAAGAACCTATGAATTAAATAAACTTTCAGTCACAAATCAAGAAGATTTGTGGAAGAAAAAGGATTGTTGACTTGAAACATTAGACAAGGTGCCCTAGAAATTTTCTTCTTATGAATGGAATATAAATTGAAAATGTAATGTTGTGTTTGGAGAGTTGAAAAGCTTTGGTCTCCACTAACGAGTGGAGCTTCTATCTGCATATATTTAGTGGGGCGAGAACTCAGTCTGAGAGAAACACAATTAAAGGAGTTTGAAGCGGAGTCGGGGGGCATATTTGTGAACTTAATAATAACCGGGCGATGGACTTGTTGAATAGGAACTTGTACTAAAACAGGGATGGCCGCCTGCTTGTTTTCGAGCCGCTACTAAAACTAGTAGGAGGCTCCCTACCAAATATCTTTTCATGATCCTGAATTCACAAATATTCCAAATGTGACCTGAATACGTCTGTATATGTGTGTTTTCACAGTGTCGCTTATGATACATTGAAAAAGCTTGAAGAAAAAAATGCAATTAGTTGATTAATTCTCTCGCTCTTGAACCTGATAAATTATTTATTAGGTGGACAAGGGGACCAAATTGAGTCTCAACAATGTAAATATAAATCTTGAAAAAAGCCTAATAGGTGACGTAAAGGCTCTTCCAAGCCATATTCAGTTCTACAATAACCAAAAGCTACAATAAATATCTTTATATATCAGTTCCATAAAATCTATATGAACATGCTATTAACGATCACATTATACTCTCATGTGATGCACTAATTTTATTTATCACCCTTGAAAATTTGTCAATTGGTAAAACAATGGTGTAGTTAGTCCCATTGGTGAAACATTTTTCACCAATTGGTCCAGTCTTAGTAAATGTCCTTTAAATAATTGGCATATCCTTATCCAGGCCACCTAATTTAGGCAAATTCAATTAATAATAAATTACATGGCAGACATATTATTTGATAAAGTAAAAAACAATAATACACTATCATCCAAGTTGAATCCTTAAAAATCAGCCCCAGAAACAAGAATGGCTCAAGTCCATGTTTATGATATTTGCTACCCAACGTCCACTGTACAATTATTAGTCATGTACTTATATTTTTTTAATTTCAGATATAATATAGAAATACTTAATTTCTAGATAAAATCCTAACCAGAGACAAAGATTACCTAATTTAACAATTTTTGACTGAATCGATAAAATCATTTCTCTTTGACTTAGACAGTGAAAATGTATACTCCTATACTAATGTTGTGAAATATTGACTTTTGTTAGCTAAAAAATGGGAGGACAATTTATCCTTCACTATCCTCGAAGATTTGAGTTGGTTCCTGAAAAATATTAATCTCAAAGACAGCTGCGACGGAAACGGAAACAATAGATCTTCTAATTACATCTTATTAGGATATGTAGACAAGTCGGATGTTTTTAGTATAGACAGGTGGTTCTTATTTATAGATAGATGATAAACCAATGGTATTGCTAAATTTTACGCACTTGCGCTTGTGTATTTAACAACCAGCATCTTTTTTTCGATTTTGGCCAAAGAGGTTATGGCAGTTGGGGAACATCAACGAGCAAACTAGGCCAAGAGTTACTATTCTCGTTTTAACACACACAAAAAAAGAAATGATTAAAATATACTTAACTCGTTTGTAACTCATGTAAAAATCGTATGCTAAACAAAAATTTAAAATTGTAAGCTAGAATTCGAACTTCCATTAATGAAGCTTTTGATTTAAGTTTTTTTTTTCATTTATTTTTTTTAATTTCAAGACTCCGATGTAGAAATGTATTATTCACTCACTCGCTTCTTTGAATTTCCTTGAAGCTCATTTTATATTCTCAACGTTTCTTGAATTTACAAAAATTCTCATGCAGATTCTTAAAGTAGCTGTCAAGAGCAGAAAGATGTGACGAGTATGAAACGGTCTGGAAGGAAAGTTGTAGTAAAAAAGGCGTTAAAAGCAGGGTGATTTTCTTTTGATCTTCCAATTACTCTAAGTTTGTCTCTTTTTTAGGAAATATCCATCCTTTTCCTGGTAGTAAGTGAGTAGAAAATGAAAAAAAAAAAGAGCGTCACATAAGAGCTGCGTAAATTAAGCAGACGTCTCAGGAAGTAAATAAGAGTAAATTTCTTGATCTGAATGAAGCTGAAAAAGGCAATAAGGATAAAGGGCAGAAAGCTGAGGCTGTATCTGGTATGTTCTGGAGGGAAGAGAAAGGAAAGTATCCAACTTATGTAGTTAAAATTTTAAATATATTCCTTAATATCATGCAATTTTTCGTAAAATTTGCATAAAACTATTAAATTTTCTCTTTTGTAACATTAACGAAGTTATTCCTCTATACCTCCCCCAAATCCTACAATACCAAAATTTATTCAACTATTTGTAATAGAAAACCTAAATACCGAATTTGGTTTCTACTTTTAATATTAAAGGAACCTGGTCTAGCCACGAAGCTATATTCTTTCGAAAAAAAAATGTAGAATATGAATGTTATAAAATAAAATTTTAAATAAATAAAGTTTTATGTATATATTTTAGTAGGGTAATAATAATGAAGATATTGGGATAAAACGAAGATATTGAAATTTTGTTCCCTCTCCCATGTCCCTAAATCCCCTCCCATTCGATCGATTTCGACTATCAACGAACTTATTCTTGTAAAAAAATTTTTTTTGATTCATTATTTAAGAAATTGTGGATGCAAGATAGCGAACAGACAAATATATTTTTTTCGATCAAACCATATTTTTAGTTTTTTCCGATATAGGATCTATTGATATTTATTCAAAAGTTGCGTCATGGCGCCTACGTAGCTTTCTTTGAGGGAAATTTGCCAAAACTGAAGAAAAATTTAGTTACCACAACATTTTGTAATAATACAAATGGCTTAATATTACGGCAGCTGAAGTCCTCAGCTACATTATTACGATATACATTCTGAAGCCACACATACTATCCACGCAAGCGATTAGTCCATGAATAGCCTGCTTATTAACTCTACTTCGCAAGCTAAGTCCGTCCATTGTAGAATGAGGGATGTTACCTACAGCCAGGTTAGCTCAAAGCGAAATAGTAGCCACTTATATATGGGCCACAGATTTGTCAGAGGTTAAAGCCTTATTAGCGGTTGTTAAAAAATAAATTCTTCCTCCCCTTTCCTAGAGAATACATAAAAAAAACAACTGGTGTTTAGTCTCTGTTAACAAGCCTTTGTCTGAATCCAACAGGAGGGTGGTCAAAGGAGGAATATTTCATTGGGAGTAGGTCAGACAGGTACCTGGACTGATTGAATATTCCAGGCAACCCCTGAATTCACAAATAAACACATGCCTGGCTTGGAGGTGACATGGTTGTTGTCGAATACCTCGGGTATTTTTAATAAATCAAAAGTATCACTGACAGAAAATGGCTCTACTTAAGGACTTGAGTAAATAACAGATAAATCTAGATAGTTTATTGGCATCTACATTACTAGTTATACGTACTAGTCATTGTCAAATGTTGAGGGCGCAAAAGGAAATGAACTATTGAAAATATTTGTAATCACTTTTTTTTGCAAAATATGACTTTAACTGTGATAGTTAAAATGTGATATTTTATTACACTAAAGAAGAAGAGCAAATTTTTGAAAGGAATGGTGTTCATCAATGTCTTTGGTAGGTTTCATGTGAATTAATGATATCATAAAAGCGCTTCTAAAATAAAACATACAAATATAAATTTGCCTGGAATGCTAAAACATTTTTTTTTTGGTAGGTTCATATAACAGAAAATTAAAGACTGATATGCAGGGGAATATTTATAGATTTAGCTTATTATAAAATATTAGTAAACAATTGAATAAAATAATATCGTGGATAGGAATTGTATAAAATAATTATTAATAAATATTTGTATACAAAAAGTTTTATTAATATCGCTTGCAGAAAATAAAAAATAAATATCCTACTTCATTAAGTGCATGATAGTTACGCTACCGGTGAACAAGATAACTTATTAAATTCTTGGCACTAGTGTCGAGAGTCTAAGCCCCGAGAATTACAAATTAAAGTAAATAACGAGAGGCGTTTAAATAGCTAGATAATGTCATCATCTTCGAGCATAAGACGATGTATTCGTCTTTCTCGGAGGTTAGACTCTCGATACTAGTACTGAGAATTTAATAAGTTATTTGGTTCTCCCGGTGGCGTAAGTGGATAACGCGCTTGCCCGGATAGCAGAAGATCCAGGTTCGAGCCCTTGCTGGGACAGTTAGATTTTTTATTCTATTCCCTAGCATTTAATCGTGTAAAGAAAATATTTTTTTTTATTATAGTTATCGGAGAATGTACTTATATTGGCCAGTCTTGACATTTTCCCCTTCCATGATGATTAGTTCCAAGGCCTGCAGTGAAAGCCGAATCGTTGGCAATAAAGAATAAATTCTTATTATGTTTTTAAATTAAAAAGGTGTTCATTAAAGTAAACCTAATAAATAAAATAAAACAAAAAATAACATTTAAATAAATAATACACACACACAGGACTTTATTTCTATCTAAGAAGCTAGACTGTTTTTGGACTATCGAATTATAGAGGATTTATGGGGAAAACGTATTTTATAATGATAAAGGATTTTATTAAGATGGGTCTATAAGTAAACTATAAAACGTGTGTCATTTACGCACACTATACCAGAACATTGATCTATATAAACTTTCAGCCAATTACACACCAAATACATCAAGCACTCAAATCAAGTATATGCACTTGATTACGATATAATCAATGATTGATGCTTTGGCTTTGTTTACCTAGAACTCGAATCCATGAAACAATTTAAAAAAAAAAAAATAAACTAGATTCCAACTGCATTCCCAAACAGACCGAGAAATTTGTAGTCAGTAATTTTCTCCTTTATCTTAATTAATGGAAAAAATTATTAATAATAATAACGTTCTACTAATATTGGTCACAATCAATTGGTATTCATAATTATAAAATAGATATGATATAAAGTTTGGTTCAATATAGAAGAAAATTGGTTCAAAATCGAGGATTTTTGAGGAACTAAAAAATAATTGTTTTTTTTTTTACCATATAATATTTTTTCCACTTTATAGACTNTTTTTTTTTTTTTTTTTTTTTTTTTTTTTTTTTTTTTTTTTTTTTTTTTTTTTTAGATTTACGAAATTTCTTATTAGGTTGGAAAATTAAGTAACTTATGCATAACTATAATTTCTCACTGAAAGAAATGCTTTTGTTTGCTAGCGATAAATTTAATTTTCATTATTTTTTTAAGTATTCACAACTTCATGTTCTTTTTTTTTTTAAACCGACCATTTATAATATAAAATAATTTTGGACACATAAAAATATCCAATAATAATAACTAAATATTTAGTGTTATATAAAAAGAAGGCTGTCTGATAGACGTTATAGAGGAGGAGAAAAACTTAATACAAGCTTTCATACAAAAGTTATAAGAAAAAATCCTAGAATTGAGATTTATAAATTAAAAATTTAGTTAGACCAATAAATTTTTATTTCTGAAAAACTTCAGTAGAAAAATGAAGGGCCACTTTGAGTTGTGGTGAATGATGGGTTCGTTCTGGATCTATAGTCATTGTTGAGTTCGAGTTCTGCTCGGCTGGGGAAATATTATTACGCTGTACAACTTTTCAGCTTCAGAAGTGACGTATTATACAACTTGCAGGATCCAGTATCATACGTTATAATGTATTGGAATGAACATTTCTCATCCCCCAATCCCCCCCCGCGTACATTGGGGTTGAAATAAATTGCGATTCCCAGCCAGCATAATAAACATATGTAGTTCAGCAAATTTGCATGAATGAGGCTATTTACTGATATCACAACTGTTTTGAGAATACATAATACAAAGATAAAACATAATTCATACACGATTCAATGTGTTTATTTTTAATTTAAAACGACACATTTTCTTTATTTATCGGACCTCACAATCCACCCCGACGACTAAAACGGAGATGGCCTCGCGACCTCCTGGGCCTTAATGCCTAAACTTATTGGGAGTGGGGCCGATGGGCTCCTTCTCCCTGCACAGTGATGACCATTTTTTTGTTTTATTGTTGATTTAATTTTTATTTTATTATATTTTTTTATACATTTATATTTTTTTAAAGATTTATTTAGTGNTTTTTTTAAAAAAATAATCGGAAAAACTTTAACCGATGAGGATGAAAATGAAGAATAAAAATAAATAAATATGAATACGCAAAATTCAAAGAGAATTCGTGGGGCTCTTTTCTCTAGTTACTAGCAAATGATCTTATGCGTTATTCTGGATGTTCCGGAATCAAGATGAGATTAACTTTCAACAACTTGTTTTCATTACCTCTCAGCAGAAGAGTTTGTGGAAAACGAGTTGGAAGGAAGACTATGCGCGTGTGTAGGCGAACAATTAAATTTAGAGAAAGAATAATACTGAGTGGTTGGGGCTTATCTGAGTTATCACCGCTGGAAGCTATACTTAGAAAGTGTATAGAGAGTTAGAGAGTCTCGTTTTATAAATCGTAAAAATCACACACACACTCTCTCTGTACGCACACTAGTGTTAATGATTACTAAAATAAAGAAATCTGTTAGGGTTCTTTTTTTTGTTTTTTTTTGCAAACCGTTGAATTAGTTAGTTACAATTTAATGAAAGACCAAAATATAAAATCGAAATTTATTTGTTATTGTTAGCATTAAAAACAAATGTTTTGAACTTAATTTGTTTAAAATGTAGTTCTATAACATTTTTGCGAAAAAATAAAGCATGCTAAGGGACATATCCCCCTTTTTTTTCTTAAAAATCATTGAATAAATATGTTTTTGATAGGAAAGGATGGTTAAGAAAGAGAACAAAATTGATATTTTGTTATGATGTATAGATAACACATTTTACTTAACTTTACTTTACTGGACATAATGGCTGTAAAATTTAATTTTCAAAAACTTTTACGAAAACCAATCTTTAGGTTAGATATTAGCTTACATAATAAATTTATCTACGAAGGGTGTCCTTTCCCCCAACTCTACTTTCCCGATCATTCCATAGTAGGATAATCAAGTCAGACACATGTAAATCTACTAAACTAGAATTTAGTTTCATTATTTTAATAATTGAGAGCAATTGGGCATTTACAGAAAAAAATATATATATTTGTATTATATATATTTAAAACAGTCTAGTCTATATTTTTAGCTTCTAAAATGGAGAATTGGTCTTTTTCAAATGCCATGTCATGATAGCAAATTTAATTGTAATATTAATACCATAATCTGCTAAAAATGCTACCAAGGTACCATCATAAAAAAGGCCAAAGGTTGGTAGGAGAAAAAAGCATTAATTTGAGTGTTAAATAAATAAAATATTAATACGTAAGAAATTATATTCATGACCTAAGCACAGGTGGTTAGAGTTTTTGTTGTTGTTTTTTTTTCTTCAAAAAAATAAAAAGAAGACAGAAAGAAAACAGTAAATATGCATGGGCTGGTTGGGTTGTGAGTCGTCCTTTCGCCCCTTCCCCTGCTGCACCTTATTGTCCAACCGAAATAAGGGAGACTCACCCCTCTACAGGAATGTTCCTTTTCCAAAATTCATAGACTTGTGAAAGCGTAATATGAGTGTGAGTGTTAGTCGTGTGAGTGCGTGTGCTCCTCAACCACCACTTTTTAGAATCTCCCAAAATCTACCTTTTCTCTTCAAATAAATAATAATCCTTTATCCTTCCTGTTCTTATTTAAGCCCACCATAGCATCATTTGGCCATGTGTAAAAGAAAAAAAAACATCATAAATAAAATAAATGAACCTTTTATTTCTCAGTATATAAGCGTTAATCTTTTTCAACATTACAGCTAATACTTAAAAGTAAATGAATCGAAAACATAATTATTTGAAGTTTTTTATATAACAAAATGAAATTGTGGTAAATTCTGCAGTTTAGATTAATTTCTTTAGTTAGTAGGTTTAAAGATTGTTATTTATGTTTTCCATGTTTTAATTTTAAAATATTATACAATAAACAAACAATACCGTTTGCACTCATTAGATCAATTTTTATATATTTTTGTAAGCAAGGAAAGCTGTCATTCTTCTTTATAGTTGCAGTTTATAGATAAAATAAATAAGGAATAGTTTAGTGAATGTTTTAAAAATGGAACAGGTATGACTTTCGAAGATTTTTATTTTAAACTAAGAAGCCTACAATCAGGTATGTCTGCTAAAACAACAGCTGGTACTCTTAACTAGGAGATTGTTCATCGAAAAGGACTAGTGCAGTCAGATGTTTAAGGAAAAATTCCACATATGCCGTGTGGGCCTCAACACTGTCAGCCTGTCAGACATTCTTTTATTAAACAAAAGTCTGTAAAAGTATCTTTAAAGTTCATATTTATTCAAAAGGAGAGTTTGTTGACCGTAGATATTATTCAAAGATGATTTTAGTTGGGGTTCGGTCAAGGTAGATCCAAAAAACACAAATTTAAAAAATGTATTTTTTAATAAAGGATTATCTGCCAACGTTTCGGCTTACATTGTAAGCCATCTTCAGGGCTATCATGAAGATGAGAGAGGACGTCCTGTCCCTAGTTCACATTTCCATGACTGAATGAGTTACAATGTAAGCCGAAACGTTGGCAGATAATTCTTTATCAAAAAATAGATTTTTTAAATTAGTGTTTTTTGGATCTACCTTGACCGAACCCCAACTAAAATCATCTTAGAGTTCATATTTATTATTCCTGAACTTTCAAAATGATCTTCAGAATTATTTACCTGATAACAAAGTTATCAACATTAAAAAATTAATGGCCAAGTAATATTTTTTTTAAACCTTAATTTTATTATTACATTCTGTTAAAAATATAAAAAAAAAAAAATTTTCAATTTGATTACAATGAGTAGTAAAAATGACATTCAATGACAATCACACAAGGAGAGAAGGTGGCCAGTGACACAACTCTCATATCAAGTAATATTAAGACACATTGTTGATATTAAACTAAATTTAGCTTTTATAACATCCTTTGTGTCATAAATCTGACGTCTTTATTAATATTTAGTGAGCCCTGGAAGTTCTCTTTTATATTTTTGAAATATCCGCCTTAGAATGATTTTCACCGTCACACTATTCCGTTTGCTATTGGGTTTGAACGTCAATGCTTCTACATACAAATAAGACAAGATAATCAACGATACTCTGAGTATATATATTATTTCATCGTCAATTAAATGAGATTAAGGTATTTTATTCTATTTGAATTGCCAAATACTAATTACTATATTTTGTATTATTAATACTTAGTTACTTAATTACTTTATGTTCTATAATTTATTTGATTACTTCATTAGTTATTTTTATTGCTTTAATTTGATTAGTACATGAAAATATTGTTCTATGTTTCTTAGGCAAACATTATTGTTATTAATTTTATTTCTAATTTTGTTTTTTATAACAGTATTAGAAATAAACTGATGGAAAACGAGTTGGANACACACATAAAATGTATATTTGAAATCTGAAAAATAAAAAATTATCAGAGTAACAACTTTTTGGCTAACAAACACATAATAAAAATTCAAAAAGAACAGTCATAAACAACTAATCCGGCATATCAAATTCAATCAAATTCAATATCACTATACCTATGAGTTTAAAATTTAAAGCAGTCAATGTAGACAATAGGAAAACTCAGAAAAAAAAAATTCATAAATAAAGAAAAATAAATAAATTAGAACATATCAAACAATAAATTCACAAGAATTTTATTTATGAGTATCATAATAAATTCATTAAACTAATTAGTGAATAAAATTTGAATTTTGATTTAAAATATTTTGTGATTCTGAAACAATTAATTTTATGTAATCCCAGTTGTGATATAGTTACCCAATAGTAAGAGAATCTCTTCATCCGTCACCCCCAATGCACTGAAAAAGGCCTAAAATGTAGGCCGATACAATGATAATGATAAAACTTTTTTGTTTACAAATTACTTTTCATTTTTTGTTTATTCAAATTCGAAGACGGAATCCCCGACCAATCCTTCCTCGTAAACTTCTACGGTCGACTGACTTCTGCAAAAATCAATTGATTTTATTTAGTGGCTGTGCCTCAAACTTTGTTAGACATCCCAGGCTGTCTCTCTTCCGGTTTTTGGGCCCCTGGGTGACTGCCGACATCCTGAAAGATGGCCATAGGTATTTTTGTGGCAGTCGAGCCATGAGTGTAAGATCAATCGTTCTAAAACCAATAATTATATTCAAAAGTACGTCAAGCAGGAGCAGCGTAAACTAAATAAATTCCAAATGATTCATTAAACACTGACCTAAATAAGTGTAATTGACTAATCTGAACGTACCAATGAAAACTAAAAGGAACATTGAGTGGTAGATGCAACGTAGGAGCATGGAGTTATATTATTGGGAAGAGTGAGTAAGCGTAAGTAACTCTTCTACGTACATTCTTAAACACTAGCCATAGATTATTGCATACTCTTATATCCCTAAAATGCGCTTTACTATGAAAGGAGTGGGGTTCCATCATTCAAATGTTAAATATTTACTCAAAGTAATCAATATTTCAAAGATTTAAAAGGAGAAAGTTTGAATGTTCGGAAGAGTATCTTCTGAGTAAAAAGGTTAGAATTGGGATAATCTTGGAGGGACACTTGAGAGGAAGGCGAGATAAGGAGCTGGCTTAGGGAGCTTACTTCGATACTTTGGGATAAGTCTTTTCCTTTAGAACAGTTTACGAGATCACGGAGAGAAGGCTACATCAGAAATAAATCTCAGTACCATCTCTTTGAGACCGAGAGAAACTCAAATTTCAAGTATAGTGGAATATGTGCAAATGTGTTTCAGGTGGCGTCCCCAATGGTTCTCTAAGCCACTGACTCTTGGCAGATTATGCAGCGTAAACACAAACATAAAAATGAAAATGTTCAACTCGAGCTTTAAGCGGCTGTAATTTAATTCTGTTTTGGACTGAATCTTCCCTTCCGAAAGCAGTATGGGGAAAAAGAAAAGTTGGGTAAAGAAATTATTTGTACATTTCTTCAATAACGAGGAAAATAAGTAAACGGGAGATGGCGTACAGAAACCAATGAAGACGGAGAATATAAGGTATGAGAGTTCTATATTCATTGGTGGTAGAAATAATAATAACCCTTTAGATTATTTAAAATAAGTAAAGTTTAAAAAGTCTTTAAAAGAGTCGCAGTAAAATGAAAATTAATTTTAAGATTTAATACTGGAGTGGCATATTTTAGCAGAAACTTCTAGCAGTTATATATGAATAGGAAATGGCCGCGTGACCTCCTCATTGCCAATATTCTTTTTTTAAAAGTTGTGTATGTATATATTATTTTAATATTAATTCATATTGTACATTATTATTATATACTATTATGATACATTGATATATATATTATGATACTTTGAGCCCCTTGCAAGATGCACGCTGTATGTCTCATATGTAGGAAGTATAACACTCCTGGTCAGAGTTCTAGATGTAGCTGAAGAAGCTGACATAAGCGAAATGGCAAAGAAGAAGCTAAATTGAACGAATCCTCCTTTTTCTGAAAAAGTATTCTGCAATTGAAAAATACTACGACAGTCTTACAGTCAATTATCTATACTAACTTCCGAAAGCTGTTCATTTTAAAACAGGCAAGGCGTAATAGATTATATATAGGCAAGAGTATTTACTTATATATAATTCAAGTTACATAAATTAATCTATGAACTCAATGAAAAGCCAATTTGTCTTTCCCACAATATATATTTCCCAAATACACTTTAGCGCTTTCAACCTTAAAAGGTCATCTTCAGAAGCACTACAAACAAAAAACAAAATCACTGAAGTGAATAATAATTTATATAAATCCTAAAAACTAACATTTTAAATAAACTATGTACAAATTTTTAAAAAACAACAGTTAAAATATTTTCTCAGAAGTCAACATATTAAAATTTAAAGTCAGAAAATAACAAATAACAGAATAAACAAAATCATATTAAAATTACAAAAGTCTCATTTACTTACGAATGAGAGAAGCTAGCTCCACGGGCTTGGGGCCTTTACTGGCTAAAAGTACATCGGGTGGAGGCTCACCCACTATCTTAACTTCCACCCCCTCTCCTTTAGCGTTAAGATTATTATTACCCCGTTTCTTGTCCAGGAAAATTTCTATTTCCTCCAGTTTATTTAGTTTTCTGACTCTTTGTTCTTTATGCAAAAGAGTTACTTTATGAGCACCATCCAAATGACCCTCTGGATGGTCAAACAGGAATATCGACGATGACGAAAATTGTATATATTTTTTGACGCAGCACCACCTTTCGAATGTTTTCATTGTGCTTTCGAATGATTTTAAAGTTCTTCATCTATATTGTTCTGCCCTTACTGCCAAGAATATTATTTTTAACTAAGGAGGTGCCGTGGATCTCCTGTACTACATAGTATAATTAAGAACATTTAAGTACATACTAAAAATAGTGATTGTGAATAGTGAAGATACTAGAAACAGTGATGAAAAAAATGTTATATTGCAATAATTTTATCATGACCAAGAAATCATCTTTTTGGAAAGATTGACTTCTTCTTACAGCAGGGTTTTTTAGTAAATTTCAATTTTTTTAAAATAATTAAATNTTTAAATTTAAATTTTAAAAAAATTTAAATTTTATTTTCATAATTTTAACATTATAAAAACTGAAAATATGTGGTGTCCTCGACTGTGAAAATCACATAAAATGAATTATTGTGATGTATATTAGCTGAGGCATTTCAATGAGATGTGTGACTCTACATTAGGAGCGCCCTCGGTTATCTGAGCACAGATCAAGAGAGCCGTGACTCGATGATTTATAACTAACCAATGAGGGATCAGCTCCAGATGGGTTGGTGGTGGGGGGGGGGGATTCATTTGCATGTCACTGTCGTAGGTTAGACAGTGAGTAATGTGAGTAAGGTGAGAGGGTGCGGTAGACAGCGTATCTCGCAAGGGTGTAAAAGCACTTGCTGCATCGAAAACTTGCTAGCAGCTTATTAAATATTTCCAAAAACTATAAGTGAACCAATTTCCATTCAAAATTGTTTTTTTTTTCATACTAATACCTTTATTTATTAATGTGAAAAGTTTTACGTTCTTATTTATGATCTTAATTATCTTCTTTGAGAAGCGTTCCTTTTTTTAAAGAATACTAACGGTAAAGAGTTATATTTGCTAATATTATTCCTTAGAAGTTTTTACTTAAGACTAATAATGAAAAAAATATTAACCATGAATCAATTTCCCCCTTCTAACCCCTTGATTGATTTCCAACACAAACAAATTCTTCCAGATCTAAGTGTCGAAAAGATGCGTAAAATACCTAACTTAGTATACTACTTTTTAATTAGAGGGGTTCTTAACTCCTCCAAGTTTTATTTTTAATTACCTTTTTTAACATGAATTTTTATAACTTTTATACAACATAAATACTAGAAAAGTATACTTTATACCTAGTGAGTTTTTTTTTTTTTTTTTTTACATAAATCAACCAACAAGAAAGGTTTTTATATGTTTATTCTATCTTATCTCTAAAACCCCCTCTAACACATGAAGAATTTAATTTTAAGAAATTTCATTTCAAAGGTCCTGTCGTGGTTTCAAGGTGAATACCATCTTTTCCCTGAGTGAACATAAAATCCCTTCGTGATTATGATAATTCGGTCTTGTTTCTCAATCACACTTTTTGTATTTTCTCTCAGAATGTTATACATTTTTTTCTCTCTCCAATATGTTCAGTAATTAGTTTCAATGCATTAAATATAGTCGGCTAAACACAGTTTTATATTTTCATTTATTTATCATTCTTTGTTAGATTATGACATGTAGACATGTCTCTAAATTATTTTTCTATGTTTTTTTCTTCATATTCAGCCATGATGAAAGCCTAAAATTCAGGCCGAAACGTTGGTTAAAATAAAAACTTTTTTGGTTAAAAATTAGATTTTAATTCTTCAACTACCAAGACCGAATTCCTGATAACCCTCTCTTCATAAAACTTGACGGAAAACAAATTTCCCTACAAAATGAAATCCCTTCATCCAAGATCCGCCACTTAACGTTTTTGCAATTATTTTCCACAACTTTTGACTGTTGACTGTGCAGTTGTTATAATAAGTGACTCTACATGATTCCTAAATTTAACATTATCTTTCCTTATTAGACTAAAAGTAGTGCCATCGGACAGGAACTTCTGTGACGGTTATAACATTAAAAAAAAATTCTTTAAGAGTATAAATATTTATTTGGTTGTAGCTTATTATCCCACGTAAATTTTAAACAATTAATGAGAGGGAATAGAATATATATTAAAGAAATAAAAAAAAATTGTTTTATTCTATTCCCTCTCATTAATTGTTTAAAATT
>KZ808167.1:113664-126303 GCA_000696205.2 Oncopeltus fasciatus | reverse complement strand
AATCGATAAGAGGGTCCAACCAATCGATAAGAGGATCCAGCCAATCAGCGAGCAGGAAAACAGGATCAACCAATGGGAAGACAGGCTTCGCCCAAGGACCGGACAGCGCCGGGTATAAATACCCCTGGATTTGGAAGACAGCTCTCATTCTCTATTCAGCCCTGAAGAAGCCATCACAGGATGTGCGAAAGCTCGGCAACCATCAAAAACTTTACACGGTCCAACCCGGAAAAAACTTTACATACATCTGATGACTGTGGAAGCCTACGTGAACAAGTTTGAAGTTGTTGTTTTTTGAGGGTGATGGTCGGAACACTTTTAGCGTGAATCAGGACAAGTTTGATACTAATCCTTGGGATCTTTGGTATAAACCAAAGCTTCAACTGGATTTCATAGGTCGTAGGATTCTGTCTCTGGGAAGACAGAATGAAGGGATTTAATTGCGAGTGTGAAACCTCTCACAGTCCATGTAATCTGTTCTTTAATAGCAATCAAACCATATAATGCTAGAGTTCAATAACATAAATCTAAAAGTTCATCTACTCAAATACTAAATACTCAAAATGAGTGTCAAAATTGGATTTCAAAATTCCCCTAAAATTTCCAAATTTATGATGTCGTCCTATTCGGGGACCTCACACGTAATTTGGTAGAACTGCTGTGCTGGTGATTACACCAGGATATTAATTCGTCTTCTTAAATATTATTATTATTTTTTGTCTCAATTAATAATACTAAATCATTAAGATGACGTAATACCGTGGTTCCCAAACCAAGTTAACAGACGGAAAGAAATCCTGAGAACAAGACTTGGAATAGGGCAAACAAATCTCACCATGCACACCTGATAACTAGAGAAGATCGACCAATGTACCCAAAGTGTGACAAACTACTGAACGTCTAATATATATGTCTCTGTGTGTGTATATATATATATATATATATATTATTTGTCTGTAAGTGCTCTAACGTCTACAAATAATTTAAGATTCTTTTTACAAACCGTTTGATGAGTTTGTTATTGACTAAAAATGGTCAAAGGCTTTAAAGAAAGGTCAAATTTTAAAATCANTATATATATATATAATAAATATCCAGGATTGCACAGGGTGTCTCTTTTTTTCCCTGAAGACCTTCCAACTGTCTGTGTCCCTATAGATAAGAAAGGTAATAAAGACAAGCACTCAATATTCTTAAAAAAAAAAAATAGCTGGTGATAATCCGCCAATGAAGTCTTCAATTTTATTTTCAATCACAAGCATATTTGCAATATAATTTTTTATTTCAAGCTTATTGAGGTTTCTTTCAAACAGTAATCGCGTAATAGCCATCCGTTCATCTACTTCATCAGTTATAATAAATGTTTCGAATGTCATATATACTATTACAGGTTCCGCGATATAAATAATAGAATAAAGAACGAGCGAAATGTACTCAATGGATTTCCATGACGAGGAAATGGTGAGCTTTTGACGAGGGAAAAAAAATCTAAGGAGGCTTTTAAGGTATAATCTTCATTGAAATAGGCAGGGGTCATTAAGCGGAGGAGCAGGCCGGTAAGTAATAGAAATCTCCATTGTTCCTTTAAATAATACAATTAGTTGAGGACTATAATGGCCGAGGGATGAATTGCCAGGGCGTTAACCGGGCACGAGGTACGAGAAGCCACTTGCCTCGCTCCTGTCCACGTCCAACTATAGCTAAATCTATTTTTGCAAAGCAGCAGATCCCAATTGATATCAGCAGAGGGAATTGCTTTAGTGAATTTCGTGACACTGAAGCCGCTTTATCTTAGCAGATTTCCCGAGAGTGTTAAGCGAGCACGAGGTACGAGAAGCCACTTGCCTCGCTCCTGTCCACATCCAACTATAGCTAAATCTATTTTTGCAAAGCAGCAGATCCCAATTGATATCAGCAGAGGGAATTGCTTTAGTGAATTTCGTGACACTGAAGCCGCTTTATCTTAGCAGATTTCCCGAGAGTGTTAAGCGAGCATGAGGTACGAGAAGCCACTTGCCTCGCTCCTTTCTACGTACAACTTAAGTTGATTTCTTCATCGCATATCAGTAGTCCACGATTGATTTTAGTACAGGGGACATGCTTAAGCTTATTCCGTCAACAGAACCTGCTTATTCAAATAAATTTCCTCAGACCACTAATTGGGAACGAGATTCGAGACGATAATTGCTTCGCTGCTGTTCATAGCATAAGAGAGAGCATATTTATACCCCTTCATTGTTCAGGTTATGCCTTCATGGGCTTCATATTCTCTACCTTTGGAACTATTCAAAAAGGAATTCAGGTTGCGCTGAAATTAACTATTCTTTTCTTCTTTAATTTTTCTTTATATTCCAATAATCAATTAGTGCATAAAAATCGTACATTATGGTCAAAGAACCTTTAGTAGGTACATAGTTACAAAATGTAAAATATTAAATACTCTTAAGTTTTCAAAGAGACAAATTCTGATAGTAAGCATAATGTTTCTTACAGCCCCTGTCAACCCGATGAAGTGAAAATACCTTACTAAATTCAAGTAAAAGGAAGTTCTGACTAAACATATTAAACATGTAATTAACGAAGTATTTTTCTCAAAGTTTAAAATGTTAGTATGAAACCCAATAGTAATGTTGAAATAATGAATTAATTAATAGTAAAACTTGTAGTTGATGGTGAAATTTAAAAAAACTTTGGCATGAATGGTTGTTGTAAATGAACTAATATGTTGGATTTTTAACGATTGAATTTCCGAAACTTCAGAATGCACTGTAAGAAGCATCTCAATTAGCATAATCAGATTATCTTTCCCAACTTTTATTTTAAAATTTTAAATCAATACATTATAGATTTAAAAAAATGTAGTCCATAAGTTTCTTAGTTGTTGTTCCATCATTGTCTTTAATATTTTCTCCCTCATCCCAACTTCAAAACTACTGAACAGGTATTAATGAAATTTGGAGGAAAGTTACTCTTTACCAAGGCTAACCTTGGTCTTCACGGTCGAGGTTAAAACTTTGTTCAGGAGATGTAAAGATTTGAAGATTAAGGTCAGCCACAATGTCTTTTGCATGTAACTTCCAAACTTCCAGTTTATACTCAAGTAACTCTTTAGGAGATTTCCCGTGAGGAAATCGAATTATTCACGTTATTGCCATGGAGAGGCATTATAAATAATTTCCGATTCTTCAATGATCCTTCTTAGATGAAGCAGAAAATATGATTCAATAAAAGAAAAAAAAACTAAATAAAATCAACTCTTACGCACCCTAGAATCCACCATTTTGTGATAAGGAAAATAAATTTGCTATCAAGTATCTTTCTGATAACAGCTGAGATTTTGTTCGAACGGATGAAATCGGTCGAGTGGAAGTGAGGGGAGAGAGAGTTGGAGAGATGATTCAGGGGATTTCTGGCGTATTAATGGAAACATCTCATTGGATAACTCAAATGGAGACCGTAGGTATAATAATTTTTTTAAAACCTTTATTTACTTATCACATTGTTTTAAAAATAAAAACATTTTGTAATTTGATTACAATGAGTAGTAAAAATGAACGACAATCACATGAGGTGAGAAAATGACCAATGACACAACTCTCAAGTGATATTGTTGTTTGATATTTTTTTTTGTTTACAGTGTAAACCGAAACGTTGGCAGATAATTTAAAAAAAAAAACACATTTTTTTAAAATTTCTATTTTTTGAATCTATCTTGATCGAACCTTAACACAAAAAATATCTAACTCATTGGATAACATTCTTTACTGCAATCGGACAGTCAACCTCCCCTCTAACGCCCTGGGTGGAGAATTTCTCGCCACACTTTTCATGCACTGGTCCTTTTTAGTAGGGCTACGAGAATTAGCTCAATATGGCTGATTATGATATAACTAAGCATGGTTCTTTCTTTTTTTACATGATGATCTATTGAACACAGTGGTCGTAGAGAAGGAATTAATTGATCTGACTCCTCAAATGAGAACTAACGCCTACACTCACATTAAATGCACATTGTCTAGCAGGCTCAGCATACACTCACACATAAGTCTTACTTGACGGTTCCATAATTCTCTTTGCCGTCAAATATAGAGAAAAGATCAATTTTGCCTAATTAAATTAGCTAAAGCACCAAAATATATTCCTTTAAATTCACGCAGATGCCCAAATAATGTAGCTGATATTCAGTTTCTTTTAAATTACATAATAAACAAAATTCCCTTTCAATGGCATAAAGTGTCTTATTTCTTTAGTCCTGTAAGAATCATATAATGTGTTTTTGAGATAAAGCTTTTTCGCCGTAATTTTTTAATTAGCTCAATTCAAAATATTTATGGGAAAACTGAGTAGTTTCTTTGGCGAAATCAGACTGTTGCCTGTCTAGGGTTTTGTTAAGGCACAATTGAAAAAAAAAAAAAAAAAATGCTTCATCGGAAATAACATTTCTTATTTATACGAGGCTTAATTGTATACAGTATTGAAATAATACTTAATAAGTTCCTTCTGATAATGAATAAAATCACTTGCTGTACCTATCTTTATCATTGACCCGAACCGACTCTAAATTCTCAAGTGAGAGGAATTTACATTCAATTTAGAGAATGGTTCTCGTTTCAGGCAAAGTACAAGAATTATTTTAATGAGAGTAAACTAACCACTTAACCGGTGAGTTCATATTTCGTGCCTCGTTGGCATCTCTTCACGGGTTTATGTAGGTTATCGCTAGTAATAGTTTTTATTGGAGTTTTTAGTTTGCTAACTTATGCGAAGTATGACAAAATATGCTAATATACTTTTTATTAACATTTTTAAAGTACACTTGACCAGTATTTAGGATAATAATTAATATAATTTTCATTTAAATGCTACTTAACATATGATTACACTCTAAAGAGTGGGAAATAGTTGTCATATTACCTTCTATCACAATTTAGTTTGACTATTCTGAGATTTAGATGAAATTCAAATTGTAAGTATTAATATTGTAAGTAAAAATATGAAACAACTATGCACGAGGTAATTCGCTTCGTTTGCGCAGCTCCTGTTTCGTGGACAATAATAGGCCGCGATGATCTTCGTTCGGGAGAAAGAAGGACATTTATTTGGATGTAGCCCGAGTCAGTAAGGTCAATAGACAAGGCCGATTTCCAGTGATTACTTAATAGTCGCTGAATGCAGTAACTCAGAAGGAAAACAAACAACTAGAGACGGCACCAGCGCCCATAGCCGAGGACCGTTCCCTTCCACCTGCGCCACCCTGGCATATGGTATGAGCTCTCCAGCAATGAAATCCAACACTGGTTATTGATTATTATTATTATTATTGATTTATTATAATTCTATATTATTTAATAATTCATTTATAATTATTCATTAGAAATTTTGGTTATTTCAAAATAAATATACTAAAGACAATTTTTTTTCATATTTCATAATAATTAATTATTACTTTCCTTTTTTTTTTTATAAAGATGACATGAGTAGTCTCCACTCTATACACGGCTTTGTGAAAACTTAATCTCATCCATACAATAAATGTGTTTTAAATGGAGATATAAGGAAATATCGCTAACAGCACATTTTTGGCCACCATATTACAGAAAAATAGTTTTCTTAGTTTGTTTCAGTCAACTGATAATTTCAATTATGATTGTGATGAAAGAAAGCCAATATTCCCAGTCTTCAAAACATTGTAATGTTAAACATTGTAAAAACGAGACGAAAATATTTGAAATACTATTTGGTTAATAAGTGTAGAGGATTAATTTACCTAAACAATTCATGAGAGGGAACAGAATAAAAAAATCTATCTGTCCTCACCAGGAATCGAACCTGGATCTCCTGCTATCCGGGCCTGGTATGCTGACCGTTACACCACAAGGACCAGCTAGATATCTCACTCAATTCCCTCTTCACTAGCGAGAGCNGAGGGAATTGAGTGGAATATCTAGCTGGTCCTTGTGGTGTAACGGTCAGCATACCAGGCCCGGATAGCAGGAGATCCAGGTTTGATTCCTGGCGAGGACAGATAGATTTTTTTATTCTGTTCCCTCTCATGAATTGTTTATAATTTACGTGGGATAAAAAAACCACAACCAAAATAAAATATTTAAAAAATTAATTTACTTAATTCATTTGAATATTCAATTATTAATTAATTTAAATGTAAATCCTAAGAACGTGGAGAAAGCTATGTGGTATGGTCCAGGCCTAATATAAATATATTAGAACTAACAAGAATGCATTCATACACTTGGGTATTCTGACATGGGTTAATTTCATAGTTAGCTATAATCCCAATACATTTTTTTCTCAACTCGAATTTTTAATGTTTGCAAAGTGAAATTTACTCATTAATACAGACTAATCTAATAGATTTTCCAAAACTTAGATAACACAGATATTATTTTATTTTATCGTAGTTTATGCAATGAGGAGTCAATTATTTCATACTCTTTACTGAAAAACGATTAGCTTCGTTCTTCAAAATTATTTAAATAAAAAAAAAAAATTTTTGGAGCATAAAAAATGTCAGTTAGATTTATACAAAAATAAGTGATTGAGAGCTCATTGCACAAAAGATTCTTTCTCTGGCAGAACTTTCCATCCGTCTCGATCAACCCCCAGTTTTCTTGTTTAAAGTTTTTCTTCCCCTCCTTTTTCTTCCCTTCTTCTATGAAATTAGCATAATGAATCTTTAAAAAACCTTGAATATTCTCTGAAAGAATTGCGGGCCGGGGTATTGCCGACTGAATTAAGGGTTTCTTTCAACGCTACAAGACGAGGGAACGTCCCTCAGAAAGGGAAGAAAGATCGTCCTTTGTCTCCCCGAGGGACAACTGTTTTCTTCTTTTTTTCAGGTAGAAATAAATTAATGACAAATGGATTCTGTCTTTCTGCGGTCTCCTTGTTTGAATAACAAAGGAGTAAAGCCGCCTGAAGGGATGGCACTTGTGATTGAGTGTTGACCAGAGAGGTATTAGTCGGGAAACATGAATTGTCTAACCCGCCAGATCGCCTCTCACTTTGAACGAGAACATAGAACGATAAACCGAATTTATTATGATTTTTCTTTTTTTTGTAATTTGGAGTATAAAATATAGTTGTAATAAAATTCATAATTTAAAACGCTGTAAATTATTCCATAATAATTCATTTTCTTCATATTTATTAACATTATTTGATATGGGTTTTGCGATGGCTTTATGTTATGTAAATAATGATAATTGATGTTAATCTGTGGGACCAAGAAGCTAAATGAATAATATTTATTTTAAAGAAAAATAGAACACTTAAAGAATGTATGGATAATTATAAGCTCTCTTCATAACTGTAATATATATATAATTCTTTAATATGTTTAAAAAATATAAAAATAAGCATTTAGTAATTTTAAAAAAAACGGACGGAAGCGTGATCTATTCATATGTATTTGGTTTTAACATTTCGTTCCATAGAATGCTATTAACGTACAATCGTTAATAATAATCATTAGAGGTTTTCGGGATTGGTCAAGGTAGATCCAAAAAAAATTCAAATTTTAAATTTTGGGTATTTTTTAAATTATCTGCCAACGTTTCGACTTACATTATACGCAATCTTCAGGGCTATAATGAAGGCGAGAGAGGAACGTCGTATCCCTAAGATCAAATTTTCATGACCGACGTCCCCACTCGCCTTCATGATAGCCCTGAAGATGGCTTACAATGTAAGCCGAAACGTTGGCAGATAATTTAAAAAATACACATTTTTTTTTTTATATCTACCGTGACCGAACCCCACCAATGAACTTCTAATAATAATGTCTATAGTAAAAAAAACTCTCCATTTAAAAATAGTTAATAATATATAGGAATATTATAACATATAAATTAATTAATGAGCAACAGTGTAATTAAGCACAGTGTAATTGTAGTAAATGTGAAGACCTAAAGTATTAGCCGTAGTAATGACTAAAAATGTGAGATACAAGTCAGTGCAGCAATGACAAGTAATAAATACAGAGAGTAGACAAGGTAAGTATAGAGGGGTTACGTGTGGTCGTTCATAACGAATTGTAGTAACTGTAATAATTGAATTCCTTCTTCAGAATATAACTGAACTTGGAACTTGTACGTAATAGGGTCTAGAGTAGCTCATGGGATGCGTTCGGGTTTCGCATGAATATTTAGAATGGGATGGCAACCTTCCTCCAGATAGCACTTCCATTCGTGAAGCTAAGTGGTGGAAAGGTTCTAGGGGAACGGATAAATAAATAAAAATATAATAATAAGTAATGTACAAAAGTACAGAGAATATTCTAGCTAAATAATAATATTTTAATAGCATTTTCAGGATATAACTGTGCTTGGAGCTTGTTCTACTGTGCAATGCTGCATAGAAATTGTGATATACTAAAATATACGAGTAAATCCAAGTGTCGATAATAAAATGATGTTTTTCAGTAACAAAACTAGTCAAATAAATAATTCCAACAAAATAATGAAAAAAGATCATGCTTGCAAAGTAGTCTTGAGTTTTCAAATCCATTTTTCCATGTATCTGCAGAATTTAATTAATATGAAATAATACCGTTTAAAATAACATGAATAATAATCCACGGATAAGCATTTTATTTATTGTGTGATTCAAGTGCAATAATGTATCCTCAATATAAATAGAAAATTAAAATACAACTTTAAAAAAAAAAATACATTAATTTTATTTTTTAGGCCATCCTCAGATAAAGGCACAGATACATAATATATTTTGGTATTTTCTACAGCTTTGATAAAATGTGAAATAACAGCGCGGAAGTCTGGAACAAATCCGATTGATGTGTATTAAATGTACCACATGTATATGTATGAAGGGATTGCATGAAAGAGTTAAACCCATAAAATATTCACACACACACACACTTAGGCGGATAGGGAGAGAGATTTATATTATAAACAGCTTTGATTTATGTTAATTTTACGTTTTGGAGCAAATCCAAATGGCTGCTTAGTGTAAAATTTTAATACACACACACATATATATATATATTGTGTGTGTATGTGGATCGTGACAAATGAATATATAGACGTTAAAAGAAAAATATTGCCCATGCATATTTATTTTGTTAAAATATCAATTTTGTTATATCTGTAGCATTTTATTTAATATAAAACTTGAGACCGATGAAGGAAAAAATTGTTGAAAGATGAAATAATTAAAAATAACTTAAAATTTTTTTTTAATTTATAAAAACAGTTTCAAAAACATGAATTAATGAAAATGATATAGGTTATTTAGATTTTGAATTCTATAGATCTGGGGTAAAGCAATATGTCTTAAAATACTTGCTTAATAAAATTAAATGTTTTCAAGAATATAAAACGAGTACGGGGGTGAGAAATTTTCATTTTTTGTTTGTGAAAATTCATAAAAAGAACATTGACCTTTTTAAGACATAAGACCTATAAATATAAAATTTTCCTGTATTAGAATTAAGTCTAAATTTCACTATAACGTAGTTTTGAAAAATTATAGCTTTAGTCAAATTATATAAGATAAGAACAATTTAGGTTGTTCCCAAAGAGGTTCTGATTAAGGGTTAAAATTTTCAAAATGCTCTAACATCTAAACAGTTTCACTTATCGAAGTGTGGGTAGCTTTTTGACAAAAGCATCGTTCTCTACATTTTTGTTCCCTTATCTTTTTCTCATATTTAACGTTTAATCCGCGAATGGACCGTTAGTGTTACGAGAGTGTTATAGGAAAAGTATAAATTCACGCCTTTGCCAGTTATTTTATTAGATTTATAGATTACCTAAGATGGCTAAATTTTATTAAATGGTATCAAGAAATAAGTTTTGTTGAGAAATGTTTTGCGGGTTATACTTTTTTTTTTCTTTTATTACAGGATCGTGCATAAAAGTTAGTTGTTAAGTTTGATATTAATATTTTCTACGAATATCAAAACGCTTGAAAATTGTTTAATGGTTTAACTTCTTGTAATTATTATAAAGAAGACTCTATCAATAATAGACATTACATTAGATTTTAGAAATTATAACTTGTAAGAAAATAAGTTATTAAAAATTGATTTACACAATTTTTATTTCTGATTGACATAATCTGTTCCTTAGGTTCCCAATATAAATGTATTTGGATTGTAAATACTACGAAATCGTAATAGAATTGATTTAATAAATGTAGAAATCTCTGTGGAAGCCTTATTACCATGATGCATGGTCGGTCAAAGTGTGGGTTCCATACCGTGTCCATAAATTTTGTTTTGGCTCGACCTTGGCGAGTATTTACAGTTAATCTGGATGCTTTCCCAACCCTTTTTGAAGGAATATATTCATAAGTTACATGGAGTATAATTAATCTATTCATGGACTTTTGAAGCTGAACGTAATGATGCTACTCTGTCTATCTAGTAAGGGGGGGAAGTAAGGATGGACATTAGGGTGGAAAGTAAGCACTGTTTTACATACCATTTCATGCATATAATTACCACCAACCGCGATTGAAAAAATTTGCATGATTTTATCATCCCTCTACTGCTCTCTTTTTTTTTCTGCCATTTAATTCCCATAAAACGTTTGAACGGCTAATTACTGATTCCAAACGACACCCCTTAAATTCATAGAATAAAAAATTTTCCAACCTACAAATTGATTTAATTTTTCTAGTTAAAGAATTTTCAGGCTTTTACTGTGCAATATTAATTAATTATAATGCATTCATAGAATATTGTATAAAATATTTTTTAAATCGTCTGTTGGTTATATTAATTATTCTAGATAAATATGTGGGAAAATATATATTAAAATTTGGATATAATAATGTATTATATGTAAATAATATATCATGTTCAGTAATATATCACTATTTTATTAATATTATGTACATAATATGGTAATTCAACATATAAATTTGAATGTGCCATATTATGTACATAATATCACTTATATGATGAAACTTGTCATAATATTCAACACAAACATCATACACTTATTATAAATACATATTGTAACGTATATTGCATGCAGTTAAAGTATTCATACAATTTGTAAAATTTAATTTTGAAAAATATTTTATGACGTAAAGTTCATTTTCAATTATCTCCATTTCAATTAAATTTTGAAAAGCTTAAGTTTTTTTTTGTTTTTGCTTCCGGATTTTTGGTAAATGTAATACAAAACTTCTCTAGCAGACTCGACTTATTTTTCTAAATGCTTATGGTTAATTAATTACTTTTCTGAAAAGTCGGATATTAGTGTGCATGCTTCCCACATTGGATGTTTTACATCCTGTCCTTATCCTCAGTGGGTTGATTAAGGAAGGGTAGCACATAATACGACACATATGACCACATTAACGATAATATGACCATTCCATGAAGGGTTAAGCGTTGGAAACGTAAATTAATTGTAAATAAAACACTTGTGAAAACCATTCGGTGTAACCTTATTTCAACTGCCTTTTCCTAAATTCTCACTCAAATAAAAAATAACTTATTCAGCTACAACTTTGCATAAACAAATTATTAACTTATTTGTGGACAGTTTAAAATTTATTTTTGAATAGCTTTAAAAACATTAAATTATTTCCAAAGAAAGTAGGCTTCTGGTTTGGTTGCATCCAATCAGTAGTTTTTAACATTTACGTTCCTTATGTTACATACAAGCACATTTATGATCTTTGCAACCTAAGGACACTTAGGATAATTGAAACATACTTCTGAATTTATATATGTATGAATTTTTTTTATTAAGTGAAACCAAGAATACCAGACTGTCCATAAGAGATCTTCCTTTATTTGCATATTCATACAAGTTTGTTTACGTTTTCTCCTTGTAAAGTTCCCTGAGAATGCAACTTCTTTTACCAGTATAAGAAGAGAATCCCATGTCTGCTTACTTAACTTTCTATAAGTAGAGAGTCGTCCCTCACTACCTTATGGTCCAACACATNAAAATACATCACAGAATAAAAACTAATCATCAAATTCATTATAATGTAATATTTATAATGCCCAACCCTGTATCCTTGCAGCTCAAAATATCACAGCCAACTAGAAAAACAGCCAATAGGAAAATTTAAATTTCCTGGATTAATTAAATAAGCAAATAAAATGAAGAATTATTTGTGGTCTTTAATCCCACGTAATTTTAGATAATTTTTAGTGCAAGGGAACAGAATAAAAAATCTAACTGTCCCAGCCAGGATTATTCTGTTCCCTTGCACTAAAAATTATGTAAGTTTTAAACTATTTTCAAATGTAATTATAATACAGATCATTATTTTTTTTTATTAAATATTTGTAGCTGTCTTTCAAGTTTAAGATTTTGATATTTGTACCCATCTTTCAAGTTTAAGTGCATTAGACAGTCTTTCTGTATATACTGAACAATCCATATGCCCTGTCCCTGTCATCGGACTCCAACCCCTATGATCCACTCCGACGACTAAAAAGGAGATGGCCCCGTGACCTCCTGGGGACATAATCTGTAAATAAATTGAGAGTGGTGTCATTGGTCACCTTCTCTCCTCATGTGATTGATATTGTATGTCATTTTTTTTTCTCTAATTCATTGTGGTGATCAAATTACAAAATGTTTTAATTTAACAGAATGTAATAAATAAATAAAAGTTAAAAAAAAAACT
>KZ808167.1:52273-64472 GCA_000696205.2 Oncopeltus fasciatus | reverse complement strand
TATATATATATAAGTAAATATTTATAAATGAAAATTTAAAAATAAGAAGTAAATAACGAGAGTCGATAAGTAGCTAGACAATATCAGCTCCTTCGAGCTTAAGACGATGTATTCGTCTATCTCGTGGGTTAGGCTCGCGCTAAAGTGCCGGCGGAAAGCAGGAGATCCTGGTTCGAGTACTGTCTGAGACAGAAAGATTTTTCATTCTGTTCCCTCTCATTGATTGTTTCTAATAGCTTTTTATTTTTCCAACATTTCCGCCAGAATTTCAGATTTTCTTCAGAGAAAAAGAAAGAACCACGTAAACCGTAGGAGCCAACTCAAGATTGAAAAAATTTTCTTAGTCACTTTAAGTCGGCTTGTTATTTAAGCTAAAAAAATATGATTTTGCAAGAATGCTTTTTGAATCATTGAAAATTCGAAATCATTGTTCCAATGCCGTCCGTTTTCCCCACAATGTTCTTAAGTAGGTTTTCCTTAGAAAGCTAAAAATAAAATAGCTTACAAAAATTAGCTTTATTTTAATGATTCACTTAACAGTGCACAGCTTTAAGAAGGCCAACGAAGTACAAAACTCTGACCCTTCTGCTAAAACGTAAACATAAATAGCAGAACCTTAGTGTTTTTTGCTCTTTGTAAAATCACAAAAGGAAAATTAGCACACTTTCGCTGTAGAACCATAAGTCTCCTTTTAGAAACAGACAGTTCAAATGGCGCTTGAGATAAAGATCAGTCGACGACTGACTGATAAGAAGTTGGGAATGAAGTAAAAGCGGTTCTTCAGTGAGGGAGGTAGTAGACTCTCTCCTGTATTTCTCTTTGAATACATTTCACAATATATTTATCCAGGTCCAGTGAGTTTTATTTTTTATCTCTTGGCATTGACTAGTGGGCCCCCTTATGGATCATAATTTCTACTAATTATATGTATTATAAAATTGCTACCATACGCTACTTAATTTCTTAATATAAGCGTAACATTTTTTTCTGAGAGAGGATATAGGCAGGGCTAGAACTCTAATTATTTAAAGATATTTCTCAATGGGCATACCGGGGCTATATCTTCTTAGGTTGGCGAGAAGAATCAGTAGGAAAAAAAGGACTAGGCCAAGTGATTTGGATGAACAAAAAGCATAGGATGGTAGGCAGGTGGAGGATCGGATAAGATTTTTCACAGGTAGGATAATTATAAGGGCTCTAACTAGAGGCGTAATAGGGAGCATTTGCAATGGTTCAAAAGAGTTTGCTATGGAAGAGCCAATATCTTTAGGATATTGCGAAATTTGGCAAAGATATGTCCACTCTCATCTTCATGATAGATAGGTGTGGCAAATTACTGCTTTAATGTTATTCAATATTTTATTTGTCAATAAGTTGTTATTTGCATCTTTTTCAATTTTTTTTTTTCAAATTGTTTTTCAAAATCTTTTTAAATTCTCTTACATAGCTTTCTACATTCATGCTCTTGATATCACATTGTATTATTGCAATTCTATATTATATTTATATCAATTATGATTGTAATCTTATGACATTGTATTTTAACAGCCCTGAAGACGGCTTGCAATGTAAGCCGAAACGTTGGCAGATAATCCTTTATTAAAAAATACATTTTTTTAATTTGTGTTTTTTGGATCTACCTTGACCGAACCCCAACTAAAATCATCTAAGTATGTCCAGAATGTTCGTAGCTTTGTCGTATAAATTCCAAATTTCTTTTGGGTAGACATTTTTATAATCTGCAGATCATCTATTTAGTTTTCATTTGAATGAGGAATCCAGTAATTGCACTTTATTTTATCGTCTTATATCATCTGTCATAGGAACAATTGATATAAAACGATGGGAGTGAACATTATCATTAGACACAATCATCAACTAAATTTTGAGAATTAGGCAAGCGATAGAGCCCCCCGCTTTGGAGAAATTTGTAGAAATAAAAATGATAAAACTGAGATTAAATAATTTTTCTTTTTCCTGTTCCTGCTATGCCGTATGATTTTGAATGTCTTTCCTTAACTAGATGGGCCTATGTCTATTGCAATGAAGGAAAGAGAGAAATAAATTGTTAACTAAGATGAATATATATTTTTTCCACGCATAAAGTAAAGGAGGGCTTCTCCATGTGTCTTTTTAATGCGTTATTACATTTAACAATTAATTAAGTAAGGTATTTAACCTTATTTATTAATGTATACAGTTTAATCAATAAATGTGTTAGATGATCGATTTGTTCGACGGTGTGATAAAGCATAAAAAAGTTAAAGTATAACTAGTCACAATTATTTAATTTATTAGTATTGTTATGTAAAATAAAATTTATTATCAAAATAACCTCTCTTTCAACCATATAGAGATATTAAGGGAGAGGCTATCAACTGGATGTCAGCCTATCCTGAACATTCCTGGTCCGGATAAGCTCTCATTTGTCGTTAAAAGCTTGCCCAGGGCGGGATTTAAGCTTGTGGCACCGGGATTCTGAGACCCCGGTGCCTCTCTTAAATAAATTTCATTGTAGTTATTATTGTAAGGCATGAGGAATATTATCATTATTATGAAGGTTCTAGAGGAATCAAAATTAAAGTTGACTTTGCTCGAGCATTATGCGCGTCATGCGGCTTACTAAAATTAGTGATTTCAATTAGAAATTCGCTAAAAGTGATTAATTATGGTCTTTGTTTCATATATTACAAGAACAAAGAATTAAAAAAAAAAAAAATGTTTTGAAGCGGAACGTTCAAGTCTCCTGGACCTGTCCGCCATTAAATGCAACAGGTAGTCAGGAATTTTCCCTTATCATGAATTATTAGATAGGGGAAATAAGCTGGGCTTTCTGGAGGCTTCCTGAAAAAGTGGAAAAATGATGTAGGCAAAATGTGGGCCAATAAATCGAATGTTATTTGCGAGGAATCGATGTGTATAGATTCTTTTACTGCCTCTACGACCACTCTAAAAAGCGGGAATTTTCATCTGGTAGAAGTTCTTGGTTTATAGTATTTTTATACATGCACCTTCCATATTTTTTATAATGGGCGAATAGTCATAGTAGGTACAAATATTATTATTTTATTNATACATTAATCATTTTTTAATACTTTTATTAATTTATTACAATTCTGTTAGTATGAAAACATGTTGTAATATTATTAGTATAATAACATTCAATGACAATCGCATGAGGAGAGGTGACCAATAACACCACTCTCAAAAAGTCATTATTGGAAGCGAAACTTTTTTTAAAAATAAATCTTTATTTATTACATTCTGTTACTTAACATCTTGTAATTTCATGTATTATTCTCTAATGCTTCATCCTTGCCTTTATCTATTTCAACAATGTTTCCTATTTTAAAGGCAATGAAGCATATATTATTACAATTCAAAGAAATTAAGAAACTCGTTCAAACTTATCCCGCAAAAAGCTCAAGTACCAAATTTGTCTAATACATTTCTAAAATTTAGAATATATTCTGGAAAATTTGTAAAGAGAGAGAGAGAGAGAGAGCGAGAGAGAGAGAGAGAGAGATAAAGAGAGAAAGAGACAGACAGAGAGAGAGAGAGAGAGATAAGTGGTCAGCCAGAGGTAGGGTAGCTAAAAAACCAGGAAAACGAGGCAAAACCAGTTTTATGTAATAACAAAGAAAAACTCAGTCAACGAATAGCAACATACATTTTCCACATCCGCCGTTATCACTAGACTTGAAGTATAAATGAATACTTTAATCTTAAAAAAAAAAACAAAAAAACAGTTGTTTATGGTTGTGAGAGATGAAAAAATCTCAAAAGCCGAAAAGAACAATAAGCGGATTTCGTTAAAGCCAGTTCTTGGACAAGAGGAGAAAGTAGTAAGAGGGGCGGCCTACGTACACTCTTAAACATTTGCTAATTCGCGTTCTTTATAATAAATTTTGAGATCAGCATTTCAATGATTCAATTTTATGTTCAGTAATATATTGTGTTCAACAATTTGTTTTTAAAACTATCACTAACAAAAATTGTATCCTTATAAAAATAACCAGTACATTACTACATACAAAAAACATGTAGAAAGTAATTAATAATAAAGTTTTATTTTTAAAAAAACTTATAATAATAATATATACACACACAATGCCGTCCGTTTTCCCCACAATGTTCTTAAGTAGGTTTTCCTTAGAAAGCTAAAAATAAAATAGCTTACAAAAATTAGCTTTANATAATTATATATAACTCTTTATTAAAAAAAAAAAAAATTATTCTGTACATATTTCATACACTATAATTTTTGATGGGGTACAAAATAATAGTCCTTGCTCGTCTATCCTTGGACGTAACTCGTCCTCAGAGGATAAGAAGGAGACTAGACAGAAGGTCAAGGAGGGAGTGAGGAGGAGGGGGGAGAAAAACGCCAGTGCATTCACTCCCTTGAGTTTTTAACTAAACTGGCTGGAGTAGGTCCCTTGGCCACGTCCTCTTGAGGCGTTGGGGAGGGTAGTCGGGATGAACGTGGGATGCCAGGGAGAGGACTAGAGGGTTTGGATGTCCTTGGAGGTTTGTGTGGAACTTATCAAACCTGGAGGGGATAAGCTCGGAAACAAAAGGTACTTGTTTGTAGGGTGGTTTTATTGGATACGAAGGGAGGAGTGTTGAGGATTGTGCGAAGGACTTTGGACTGGAACCTCTGGATACATCTAATGTTTGATGACTTCACTGTGCCCTACAATTCAATATCATATGTCCAAATAGGTCTAATTAATGTTTTGTAAAGAGTTATTTTGTTTTCTATTGTTAATCTGGACCTGTGGTTCAGCAATTTGTAGAGCTGTCCAAAGCGTCTGTTTTGTTCTTGTCTCTTTGTCTGTAAGTGAGTGTTCCAGGTTAGTTTACTGTCTAGGTAGAACCCAAGGTAGCGGACTCTCGGAAAGCAGGAAAGAGGAACGTTATAAGGAGGACTGGCGGACATTGACCTCTGCGAAGTGTGAAGGTGACATTGACTGATTTATTTTCATTTAGGAGTATTCGCCAGCGTTTTGACCACTGGAAAATGGAGATAAGGTGGGATTGAAGGTTATTTAAGGCATTGTAAGGATCCGGGTTTCAGGAGAGTATGGCTGTGTCATCTGCATAGAACGCGAGGAGTGTGTCAGGATGTGTTGGGATGTCGGTAGTGAAAAAGGTATAAAGAAGAGGACCAAGGACACTACCCTGTGGAACTCCCGCTTCAACGGGGTAGAGCTCAGAATACTCTAAAATAATGCGGACTTTAAAGTATCTATCAGAAAGATCGGACATGATAATTAGGTAGTAATGTTGTGGAAGGATAGACTTGAGTTTAAAGAGCAAACCCCTATGCCAAACCCTATCGAAGGCTAGAGTTACATCAAGGATGCCATCTATAACTCGGAGACCTTGTTGAATAGCGGAGTGCTTATTTCTAAAACCAAATTGGTGATTAGGAACAAGGTTCGTGAAGTCGAGGATGGGTATAATTCTCAGCAAGAGGATCTTTTCGAACATTTTGGACATTATGGGGAGTAGGCTGATGGGACGGAAAGAGGAAGGAAGGATCAGTCAATTAGGTTTTTTTTTTTTAACTCCCTCCCTTTTCTCCAAAAAACGAGTAAAATGAAAAATTTGCAATAGAAAGACAATATTTTGAATTTTGAAAACAAGTTTTGAAAAGAAGAAAGCTAAACCAACCCTCAAAATTAAATACTTATGAATCATTCACTGTATACACGGTTAGTAAAAGATTAAGGAAATGTTAGAAGTCAACCCTTGATATAATTGTGAAGGAAATACTTTGTATTTGTTCACAATGTATGAATAAAAAAAATTGCGAACGGATAAAAAGTTGTAATGCTTGCATCATTCTGCATAGAATGAGAGGCCTTCTTCAGGGCGACAGGGATGATGGAAAAGAAAAATACAATGTGGGAGCAGCTCAATATGAACCCCTTCCCACCCCTCCCAAAAAAAACTCCCCCGTGCACGGGGCTGTTCATCTAGTATCCCTGTTGCCAATGCAACGTGATCTGAAATTCAGTCTGAAACGTCGACCTGAAAATACTGATCCAATTCCGTCAATTTCCTCTACAATGTCATGGAACTACATATTGAACTTATTTTGTTCCATAATTGTCATCAATACAGAGCAATCATAACATTAACGATTTTCAAACTAGTAATTAGCTACATCTTTCTCTGATTCACAAATAACGTG
Organism: Oncopeltus fasciatus; assembly: GCA_000696205.2. Lineage (NCBI taxonomy): Eukaryota > Metazoa > Arthropoda > Insecta > Hemiptera > Lygaeidae > Oncopeltus > Oncopeltus fasciatus. Next base: position 58,270 of record KZ808167.1, on the reverse strand, counting down.
CTCTTAAATTCTTAAAATTATTTGTCAAGCTAAAGGTAAGTACATACTACGAAATTTCATTTTAGATGCTTTCAACTTCAGTTTAACGCAATCTTAACAATTTTTGGAGGACCAATTTCTCAAAATTATATAAAAAATTTTACTTAAATGAACCTGTTTACCATTTCAATCTGTTACACCCGATAACATAACAATATAACGGAGTTATTTGCAGGGAATAGTTTTCAGCTAATGATAATACTAGCTTAATTCTGTATCCAAATTATTTGAAACGAGTGCACATAATCATAACCAAAACTTAAATGAATTCTCCGAATGCACCTAAAAGAATAAAACGTCATAAATTAATTCAACATTTATTTAATTTAGCACTTGTTAGGAAACAAGTTAATAAAGTAAAACAATTTTTATAATAATGTTATGTTTTAAAATATAACAATTTTCATTGTTATGAACCGTTTTATATTATGTAACAATTTTTAGGCATTCTGTCGTAAACTGTAGCAATTTTGGTTAAAATCAGATGAGTGAGAGGTTGGTTTGAAGAAAACTTATAAAACATTGAATAATTATCAATATATAATATTGAAAATCCAAAAAACCTAATAGGTGGAAAATTTATTTTTCTTTTGTTTATTGACAATGTTTTATAATTGTATGTTTACGATAAATACATATTAAAGAAAATATTTAAGAATAAAACTATGAATATTGAGCACTTATTGAGATCTTATCTTTAACCCTTTTATCTTCTCATGCTCGTTAGATCAAGTTAGTCATTTACTATTATTTATTTCTTTCTTTAAAGATACGTGGGAAAACTGCTTAATTTACGCTGATCCTAAGTGATGGGCTTAATAAAATATCAATAAATAATTACATTAATAACTGCAATGAAATGAGAAATAAATAACGAACTACTTGTTACGCAAAAAAATAAAAGATAACTGTAGCAACAGGTTTGTCGTGGTATTTTCTTTTACTGCATTAGAACCTCTTTAAGGGACTTTAATATTTTTATAATAGCGTTAAAAGCTATTATTTTCAAATAAAAATGTGATATATAAACTCTCTATCCGGGGCGCCAGGCTAGCTCAGGGGATCCGTACCGGTCTCGCAATCCTGACGCCGCGGGTTCAAATCCTGCCCAGGTCAATCTTTTATTTATAATATAGAAGCTTGTCCTGAGCCATGGGTGTTTAAAATGAGGTGGCAACCAGTAGATAGCCCCTTCCTCCATGACCCTAAGTGGTTGAATGGAAGGCAAACACGCAAAAAAAAAAAAAAAAAAAAAAAAAAAAAAAAAAAAAAAAAACTGTAACCCTTCTCGATGAAATGCGTTCCCCGTAAAATTCCTAAGAAGGTTTACATTTAGAAAGCATAGTTGACTAAATAAGACCCTCTGTAATAGGCAGTCAAGGGCAGTGTCGAGACCCCTGCAAGACACGTGTCATCCAGCCGGCAGACGAGAGCAGAGGGTGTCTCTCTTCCCCTCGGGGGTGGTAGGTCTCGAAGGAGCGAAACCAATGGGCTTGGAGTCACGGCTGCCTTGGAGCCACACTCAGTTAGGGCAACTTACAACTCCTGATACAACTTAACGACTTAGCCCGCTCCAGATCAAGTGGATTAGCTACGCTGTTTTCAATCAGTGTTCTCGAGAGGAGCATCAAACCTTTCGCTTGGATCCCACTACTCACCTCTTCTATGGCCGATTGAAACGACACGAATATATCATCCAGAGAATAAGAATCTTCTAAAGACATATACTTCTGATGAGATTTGGTACTGTAAATAAAAAAAAACATAATAATTATCTTATTATTTTATAATAAAAATAATAAGTAAAATAAGTAGCATATACATGAGAAGAGTGTTGTTGAGATTCATTTCGTGATGCCAATACCGCTTTTTTTTTATTGTCTTTTTCTTTAATTTATTTCAATATACAGTGATCTGCATTTTCCTCACTTAAATTATTTTCAAGGGATGTGGAGTGTGTCAAAAATCGGGGAAGGTAAAAGAAAAAAAAAACCCAGAATCCCGAGATTTTACGACTTCATAGTTACGTAATTAACCGAGGGTTAGAATCGTCCCCGTTGCTGAAATAAATTGAATAAATACATATTAAACTTATTAAATAAACACGTTTGATTTTTTCTTTTGATTCTGTTTATTTTTATTCTTTTTAAAATTTTCAAGAAATTTTTAGCATGCATACTTAGAAATAGAGCCGGTTTATCTAATGTTCAAAATTATATTGAACTAAATTTATATTAAACATAATATAATTAAAAACTAATCGGAAGAAGCCGCTCTCGTTACTTATTATTAAGTTATTCATGTTTTACGTGTATTTTTTTTCAAAAAATAAGATAAGACGAAAATATAAAAGTAATGGCTATAACTGACCGTTGCTCCAAGAAAGATGCAGATAATATTGGTACTCAAACGAAGATTGCCCCGTGACCTCCTGGGGTCTGTAAATAATTAGAGAGTGGTGTCATTGGTCACCTTCTCTCCTCATGTGGTTGAAATAAAACGTCATTTTTACTTTCATTGTAATTAAATAACAAAATGTTTTTATTTAACAAAATGTAATAAATAAATAAAAGTTAATAAAATATATATTGGTACAGGACTGGTTCTTAAGGAGAGCCAGATAAGGAAAGTAGCAGAAGTGTATTTAGTTCTTTATAAACATTTTTAAGTCCGCCCTCAACGAAAATACCAAAATTTTTCTTTTTCTTGATATACAAGATGATTCCTGTAGTTGTCGTTCTTGTCGTCATTGAATGGGTTATTCGTTTCAAACATTCAAATAAAAAAATATAAGGTGATTCGTTCTGTTAGGAAGCATTCTCTTCTCTCTCTAAGCACATGTATTCTGAGAGTAGAAGTGTCTGTCATCCAATACTCGCGAGAATGGTTTCTGGTGTTACTAGTAAAATAAATAAAATTCTTAATAATATGTTGTTCACGTAGGCTCTCACGGTCGTCAGATGTATGTACAGTTTCTTCTTCCGGGTTGGACCGTGTCAAGTTGTCGATAGTTGCCGAGTTTTCGCACATCCTGTGATGGCTTCTTCAGGGCGGAATAGAGAATGAGAGCTGTCTTCAAATCCAAGGGTACTTATACCCGGCGCGCCAGGGGTAAGGACCGGACCGCACCGTGTATAAGTACCCCTGGATTTGAAGACAGCTCTCGGATCCAAAGCGGATGTCATTCGGGAAGAACTGGATATCCCGAAAATTGACGAGTACATCCGAATGCGGATCCAGAAGTTCTACGAAAATCTCCCAGATTGTCAGAACAGCATCTTCCGGGATGTTAAGCCACCTGCCCAGCCACGACGATGGAAGGTTGAGCTCCAGAGCCAGAGGCTATATAGAGGGTAGTTAGTCCCCCCTACACCACAAATTGTAACCCCATACGTTGCACGTAACATGTAAAATAATGCTTTTTATGTAAATATGTATATATTGTAAATATTGTTAGTATATAAGATAGTATTAAGTTAGTATGAAAGTATGTAAAAATGAGGGCCCCTCACCCTCCTAAAATGTAAAAATGAATTTATTAACCTAAAATATATGTAACCACCTTAGAATATAAGAAAACAGCAATAGGTAAATGCCTAAATCCGGTACACTGGCATAGCTAGCGTACCGCGATAGATGTAAAATATAAAAACATAGAGGCAAAAAAAGAAAATAAAAAAAAATAAATAAAAAAAAAGAATAAAAAGAAAAAGAAAAAAGTCAGCTCTGATTCTCTATTCAGCCCTGAAGAAGCCATCACATGATGTGCGAAAGCTCGGCAACTATCAACAACTTGACACGGTCCAACCAGGAAGAAGAAACTGTACATACTTCTTAATAATAGCCATAAATGGTTCATAATCTTTCTCTTATTGGTACCGATTTTCGACTTACAGTGTGTGTCTATCAAACATCACTAGAGCCATTAAGGCTGAAATGATGACAGAGATGAGCCTTTTGACATCTCAGACGAGAAATGAGCTGAGTCATCCTCTATACATCACTACAGCCTCAGGGATCATCAGTGATGGTTTACATCGTGAGCCGAAACTCATTATTTATACTGACAATAAATAAAGTAATACCTCAGTATTTTTTTATTTAAATAAACGTTCCAAAACCAAGAAACGATTCATAAAATAAAAAAAATGTATATAGTGAATAAAGTTATGTATTGTGAAAATTTGAATGTAATATTTAAGCATCCCAAGACTCAATAAGAAGAGCAGCGACAAAGATAGAAAATAGATAAAACATTTTTATATATATTTTTACTTTTTATTTATAGAATAGGTAACTGCAAAGATTAAATATGGAAATATGACAAATGGAGTTGTGATGTGAGTGATTTGTGTTCGACTTGCAAGCATGATGAGTAATTTAAAAAATATAATATTATTCATTATAAATTTGAATACGAAATACAAGTTTATGCTGAATACATCTAATGGATTGAACCTAAACTAATTATATTTAAGTGGCGACAGTGATTATACAATTCTAAAGAAAAATCACAAGCAAAACGGTTGAATAATGTGCAAAATTGGTAATACAAAAAAAGGAACAATATTTCCGAAAGATGTTGGAATTGCTGCCCACAAATATCTTTAAAAATATTTAAATAATGTTTAAATATTTTTACGACTTTGATTTATTTTTCTAGTTCATCAATGCTTGGAATTAGTTGAAAATCTGTGAAAGGCTCAATGATAGTCAATTGAAAAATCTCCCATACCTTTTTTATTGTTAGCTTATGTATGAAACATACAAGATATAAGGTCTAGAAAACTTTTTCTACTGTTATATTTTATAATAAGTTCTAAAAAAAAAAGAAAGAAATATACTTAAGAATGTATGCAGAAAGTAAATATATTTAAGATAACTTAAAAAAAAATTTAACCTTCACCACTTTGTTCACCTTCAAGTCGTTCTGTCATTCTGAAGGCAGCCTTAGTGGGCTTATTTTTCCTGCTCTTTTTGTCGGCTAGGAGTCACTCTTGACTCCCCGTTTGTCATAGATAAACTAACATACATGGGAAATGTATGTGTTAGTTTACGCAGCTATATCGCCATCTCCTTCCCTATCTGCCCCTTTCTCCTTCGGAAATACCCGCCCTCTCAAAAACATTTGTCGGTATGGCTTTCCAGACACGATCATCAATACCCAAGATGGCTACAATTTAAAGAAATTCTTAAAAAACGAAAAATCAAAAACTAGGAGGATGCTGGTAATATGAAAACATTCAGTTTTTGGATATGAAACATTTTTCTTATTGTTAAAGTTGAAGAGAAGGTTATTCTTTGAAAAAAAATTATGTTTTAAATAATAGAGAGAAACATAAAGTGTATCGTATATTTTATGTCCCTTCTTCAAAGTCAGTTAACTAAGCCCAGTTATTTGTAGTCATTCCTGTCTGAACTCGCGAATATACTCAAACTTTGCTGTCCTAGTTTTCCAAGTTTGAAACAGTTGCTGTACTTAAGTGGGGCACACTTAAGATAAGGACACTTATATTTGTCGCGAGTTTCCTCAATTTCTTCTAGTTCGGGGAATAGTGATGTGCGACATGGAAGGCAAGTCATTTTGAGATCAATAGAGCACAAAAGTCATATATTCGGCACCCCATTTTTGATGACGCATCAAACTCATCCATCCTCGTCCTTCTGTGTGATTAATTTTGATCCCAAGATAAATTTTGATGATCGAAAATGTATTAGAAAACATAATCCCTTAACGATTTAATCATATATTGAATATCACTTCTTCTATTGTAGAGAATATCAAAGAATATAATTATTCACTTCATTTAAGTAAGCAAATTAAAAAAAAAAAATCTTGGAAATTACAAGATTAGAATTTAATACTTCACCGTACGGTTATTTTTAATCACATGTGATACACTCTAATAGTATGGAAGTAGAAGCCTAAATGCTGAATTTGATAACGCATAACTATAT
>KZ808167.1:12050-23643 GCA_000696205.2 Oncopeltus fasciatus | reverse complement strand
AATAAATACTTTGGTTTATATATTTCGAAGGCCATTTATCATAAGGAAATGTAAAAGCAATGTTTTTGTTCTGAGAATACTATGATGGCAATAATACCATATACAAATATGAAAAAAAAATCAGACATAAAAATTTGTTAGTTTTAGAAATAATATAATTACTGTATTGCTTAGAAATTTTGTATGAATTGCGTTTTTTTTGCTCGAAATATTTCATAGTTTTCACGTTTCCTATTTTCAGGATGTTTTATGGAATTACTTTGATTTTCCAATAGCTACAAAATTACTTTAAAATGCCATGGAATAGTAATAGCTTGATGCTTGGCTAACGTCAGGAATACAAGAGGGAACACATGCCCCCAAGCTACGGGCTACCCTGAACTCCCAACATGCAGGAATGTTTTGCCTGATACCTTCGGACTGCACCAGATGGTCTTGAAAGTTTTTAGGCCAGTTCACGGATCATTAGCAGCGCATGTGCATTTCCTTACCACGCAGTACAATTCCAGAGTACGCGTTTCTCAACCACGGAAAGCTAGGTAAGGGAATGGTTATTATAATGTGAAAAATGCTTTTCATATTGCCAGACCACTAAATAGGTTGTACACCATAATACATAATCCTCAATCCTCAATCCTCAATCCTCAATCCTCAATCCTTATTCCTCAAATCCTCAAATCCTAAATAATCCTCAATCCTCAATCCTCAATAGCAATCCTCAATTCTCAAATCCTCAATTCCTCAAATCCTCAATCCTTAAAATCCCCAATCCTCAATTCTCAATCCTCAATAATCCTCCTGTACGGTAAAGGTGTAAAAAAAATTCATTGAAAGTATTTTTTACATCAGCCGTAATATCCTGAGAACTTTAGGCCGGTCATCAAAATACATTGAAACAAATCCTTGGATCGTTTGATCGACTCAAATTGCTACGATTCAGGAATTCAATTTATTTCAGAGTCGCTATTACAGGTTTTATAATAAAAAGTTATCATTTAGTGGATTATTTTTTTATTTTTTTTTTTTTGTACGGATGTCAACTCTTATCAATATTTACCAAACCAAATATTTTTTTTTTGCTTTTTAGTACTTAACAACTTCCACAAAAAGTAAAGACTTACTGCTATGTTAAAAGTTGTTTTTCGGATAATTTTTGCGAACTTAAACTTGATCGGAGCAATGTGTGTGATTGCACCGTCCAGTGGTGTTTTATTAATTTCAAAAAGGAGAAAATCAATATTGGGGGGCAAATAGGGCCAATGAGAACCATGTTCTTCGACTTTAGGCCGAAGAAAATTACAGAACAACAGATGGAGTTTTAATAGGGAACCTATCGGTTAAAAAATCGACCGTTATGGGTCTTCTCAAATGTATTGGAGTCAATGGTGCTCAAAACAGACGTCAATGGGTACCTAATGCATCATAAAACTACATGAATATCCTGGAAGCCAAATTGTAAACAAAAAAGGAGAGAGTCAAGGAGTGTTAAGAAGTGTTTGTTTGTTGTTGTTTTTTTTGTCTGTTTACACTTACACACAACACATACATATATGTATATACTTATTTATTTAGTTATTTATAAAAATGCACTCAAATGAAATTTCTGATTTGAGGGGAGAATGATATTCCTATACCAATAAAGTTTGTAAGGGAAGGCTAGCATTCATGAAGGGCTAGGGACGAGGAAAGATCCGAGGAAGTTGAGATCTAATGGATAGATGTTGCAGAGGAAAAGCGCTCCTACCCCATCTTTAATAACCATCCGACATTCCCTGCCTTCCCTATACTATCCCTATAGGTGAATCTCACCCCCTCCCAACCTTTTGCCATCAGAGCCACCACCAATACTTTTCACCGACAGAGTAGCCTTCCATACCATCGATATTAACTGTTAATTTTCTTTTTCTACTTTACATTACAAAGAGTAGAATACTCTCGGGTTTTATCAAATTTTTACGTTTTAATTCAATTTAGCAGAATTTTATGATGATATAACATGATGCAATGTAATAAATTTCTTCTTTATATTTTTCACCTATCCTACCTAGGGGAAGCTAGATTATATTACAATGAAAATTTTGACTTATGACCACTTTAAGCTAATTAATCAAACGGTTTGTAAAATATATATTGCCATCTTGATCATTGAAATAATATTGCAAAAAAGGCTTTTCGATTATTTACATAAAAAGGAGTTGACAAAAGTAACAAAAAATTTTTTCAAGGATATATATATATTTACAAATATAAATCAAAGAAAAAAAGAAGAAGAAAATAAAGTGAAAAAAGATTAATATTATTATATTAAATGAGAAAAAAGAAGCTGATGAACTTGGTTATTCGGTAATAATTGGATTTCTTGGGTTACAGAGAGCCTAAATACATATTTAGATATGTATGATATTGAATTACATAATTCAAATCAAAATTTAAATACAAATTCTTGCCTAGTAGCAATACTCCACTAAATCTTCTGCTGAGTGTCTACAGGTTTCACAAGCGTTTTGAATATGGGCGCGTATTAATATAATTTTGAACAGCAGTTAATGTGGGAGAAGGGAACTGTGAATTGCTTGCCTAACAAGAGGCAATCGTCTATGGATGTCCATTGAGATATTGATTGTAGATTGAATCACCATGCCCACATGATCACACAGCTCGATCTGCTTAACTCGAATTCTGAGTGAAGTCAATTTACTAAGAGGAATTAACTATTGTTTGACAACTTAAATTGTCACTTGTGAAACATGCCCTGCTTCACCAATGAGCAATTAAAAATTAAATCTTACGACCAATAATTCCATCAATCGTGTCAATTAAATTATAATATTTGAAAAACCCTCTCTGATATTGGTATTTTCAACCAATAAAGTTTATCATGTTTATTTTATTTTTAACCTCCCTTTCAACCACTTTAGGTCATGAAGGGACAGATTGCCTTGGCTAACCTGGTGTACTGCTTCAGCAGTAGCACTTCACGTTCGTTTATTGAGTTAACTAACCATAAGAAGAGTTAATATAAATAACTCACTAGGAGCTCAAAGTTAATGGATTTCGCAAAACAGTAATTCTAAATACCTCTAAAACGTATTATGTGAGTTTTAAAAAGAAAATATATAAACTAAGGTACTTATATATTAGTTTGAAAAATATAAACCTTGAAGAGGTCGAAATACTGGATTTTCATTTTGGATTCAAATTTAAATAATAACCACAGATAAGTTATATAAGAAAACTATTTAATAAACGTATGTACTCTAACTCTAATTTTAAATATTGCCATTTTATGCTATTTAAAATATTTTTTAAATATATTTGTATGCTATTTGCTAAGATTTTTGAGACACAGTTATATGGTTTCCTTTTTTAGGGTAATGTTAAGGATGCTTCAGGGATAATTATATATATAAAACTTGCGTCTAGTTACTTCCATTTCTTCTGCGTTCTTTTATATATAACTGATATAGGAAACGTCTTGAATTATAAGGCTTACATGCATACATACATACATACATACATACATACATATATATATATACTTTACTGCAGTACAGAATATTAATTTTTCATATATTTCTTGAGAGAGGTGGTTAGGGTGTGTGTGTATATGAATAAAGGAGCTTGTCTTTGTTGAAAAAGTTGGAAAACAACATTTAGTCATCAATAAAGTNTGTTTTTTTTAATCAATTTTGTACTTATAATATTCTAAAAGAAACATAACAATATTGTTTTTTGTACTTTCACTTTTCACGTATAGTATAACTACTCTTTAAGATTAAGTGCTGTATATCTCAAAAACCAGAGCTAATAAAATTTTTTCAATGTTATTTTCGTTTTTATCACCCCAAAATTAGTAGTAATAGACTAATTTAGTGTAAGAAACATTCAAAAAATATTTTTTTGTTGTGCAGTGTTATTATTAGTAATGGTTATTGTCACAGCAATTTACAAAATGTAATTATATTTACAGAATGTAATAAATAAAAAAATATATGTCATATATTTATTAATGTAATCTAAATGTGCAACAGCATACATATTATAGAACAAGTTCAAAAACGTAATCTATCCATAGGAAAATGAAGGAATTCAGATAGAACAAAAGAAGACGTCAACATTTTGATACACATGGAGCATATTCCTTCCATGTATGATTTTTACCTTGAAAGACCAAATTGTGAGTTGAAGGCAGCCTTGGGTGCGTTAAAATTTCAACGCGCAAAAAGATATTTACATTTACAAAATCAAGTGTTAACGCAGCAATAAAATTATTTTCAACATTCATGTTTTTCACACATTACTTCGACACAATGAGCGAAAAGTGGGAATTTACACTGAGAGGTCTATTAAACGTTTCATTCATTCTCGCATTTTTTTTTTTTTTTTCAATTAAAGGGACGCTAGTTAGATAGGCGAGAATTTCTGCTGTATTGTCGATCTACTTGAAGACGCACGAAACGGGGCTCAGAAATGCTGTGAAAAAAGACGAGATTATGTCATGTTGTCATTAGGCCTTGCGTATGATATCATTATCGCCTTGTGCCAGTTAAAGAGTTCAATCAAAAGTATAAGCTAACGTTATCTGAGTTCAAGGGCATTAAATTGAGTGCAGCTCAAAAATCATGCAGAAGCAACCTTTTCCTCTTATTCTGTTAATTTTGACTTGACCAGTACTTATAGGTAGAGGTGTTGTTTAATTTTCATAATAAATTACTTAATTACAATATTGATCTAAATCCAAATAAAAAAGTATTTATTTTTTAAATAAAATAGTTAAAGTAAATACAAAAGGTGATTAGGAGAATGATTTTACAAACTAAAATAAAAGTACAATAAAAAATATATTAGGTAGATTAAATGATAGGGGTGGAATTTTTTTAGACTTGGTGGAAATGGTGAATGTTGAGGACTGTCGGAAGCAGCCAGTGGCCAAGTGATAGGGACAGGGGAGGGGGAGGCCTCATCCCCTATTCAGTAGCTCTGCCCTCCCTAGATATAAGCTTTTTTTTCACTCTAGGTTAATTGAATTTTTCACGATGACGTCTGGGGATTCCACAGACAAATCTGCTGGGAGAGAACTGAATGGATTAATTTTAGACGACTCCTTCAGAATACAGGAACGCAAGAGACAGAAACGAGGGATCAGTACCTACAGGGGAGACGAGTACGCTTTGCCACTATATAAATCGTTATTTCGAGAAGAACTAGGACATTCTGCTTAATTTAGTTTTAATTAATCAGTAGTTTCTATGTTGCATTTGTTGTATAGAAAATAATGATTACTATGATTTTGTATGATTCAAAAGTAAGATGAAATGTTAATTCTTGTTAGAGTTAAATGTTTTTTTAAATTTCCCTATAATCACTAAATTTTATAACGGTATTATCAGGGTGAGCTGTACATAGATATACTACAAAGAAAACAAATATGGAAGAAGGCACACAATTAAATTAAAACCTTATATTAAAATATTTGACGTTATGTTAATTAAATTTGTAAGAAAAGCTCGTTACAGTTTTCTTAAAAATTGTTTTATTACTTTTTTTATTACTTATTTTAATCACAACTTTATTAGTAACTCTTCTGCCTGAAGATGCTAATATCAATTTTTTTAAAAAACCCATTTCATAAAATATTGTGGATTGTAATAATTTTCAAATATTTTGCAAAAAACCTATGCTTCCACATACCCCCAAAATTTTCGTAGTTCTTTAGATGAAAAGAATTTTTAGATACTTTTTGGGGGCAACTAGTTGGCCCTCGAGCTTTTTGGGGAGAGGAAATACGGTCTTGGGAGCTAAAGAATAAAAAACTGATTTGTAACTACTTAATAAATGTATTCATGTGTTGTATTATAACATATGTATGTTATGTTTGTATTTGTTTTATTTTGATACTCTGCTCTGTAGACATTTAGGAAACGTCGGACGAAATAAAATATTTTTTGGTAACAAATCAGTTTTTAATTCTCCAACATCCAAGATCGAATCCCTGACCAACCTCTTTTCGTATTTAAGACGGTTTAGAATATTTTGAAATTCTTTAAAATCTTATTCAGGAATAAATAAATTTCCTTTTACTAGTATAAATGAATGTCAGTATTTAACACACTTTCTCCGTGTTTTATTCAACAGTGACGTGAGACTATATCATACTTTTTATTTAATACACATTTTATTTAAAATCATTCGATATATTCGTTCAATGAAATCTTATTTGTATTACACACACACACACATACACACGATCACGACTTACATCACCGCTTATACACTCATATATCTGAATTATTTTCTTAAATCTGGAATTTCTCTTAAGACATTTCTATTTTACTCAGTTGATTATACCAATGTACATACTTTTACATATTTAAAATATTAATAGACGTTTTTATTATATTTTTTGTATTTAACATTTACTATTAAACTTTATTATACATTTCTTATTATACTCCGAGACCCGCCATAGGGAGTTTTTATTGAGAAATAAAATTTCAAAACAGTGTCAAATTATAAAGGGAAGTCGGAAGTTATTATATTAATTTGTTATTATATTTAAAAAAAAAATGCATGACTGCAGAACTCTTAAGATCCCCTTTGGAGCTTTCCAAGTTATCGCCTTCAGATTGGCCCTACAAATCTAGGAGCAGTTAACCTTATTACTGCCCCCCCCCCCTCTTGAGAACATGGCCGACTTAATTTAGACGAATAGCTGGAGTCTTATCTTCTTTAACTTCCCCTCAAAGCTCGAGAGAGACATATTTCAAAAGCAAGGCAATTTATAGCTTCTTCCAAATCCTAAAGAAAGTCTTCTCTCTGCAGCTGGAATTAATAGATGTTCGTTTCAAATAATAATATCCACTATGCGGCATTTAAACTATAACCACAACATAGATAAACGCTAAAAATTTTCTCATTGCCCTATAACTTCAGAACGAACGCTTGCAACCAAACAATGTTTAAAAAAACAAAACAGAAATTTATGTTTAAACTACAATAAGAACCAGCGACTTTATTGTATTTTAATTGACTATACTGCTTGGTGGTTCATTGTAAAAATTCATAAGCGACTGAAGTTTCATTAGAAGCACCAGCTTAGCCTTAGAGATACATTTAGACCTCTCAAGCCCGGCGCTCAGAATTTGAGTCCCTCTCCCTCGGCAAACTTATATCGAGAAATAAAAGGCACTCCAGTGCTATAAGTGTTTAGATTGGGATGGGAATTATAGACAGTCCTATCTTCTATGACCCTAAGAAGAAAATACAATTTTTCTGTATCTACTTCTCAAGAATCAGCTGACAAATATTGGACTTAACTAAACGGATTTGGTTACGTGGTAATTTTTAAACCTATTCGGTTTATTAGGTATACATTTATTTGCAGTTTAAATTATTCGGTTGATAGGATTTACAATCTTTTAATAGGTTACCTTAAAAAATACCAAAATATAGATATTTCCCAACATTACGAAACACTCACTAACAATAAATATTTATTTTGATATAAATGAGATATCACTGAAGATATAGAAATTATAAAAACTCAATCTAAATAACATAACGGACTATAAACATAAAAAGTACAAGGATAAGCTTAAAAGTACTAGTAATCCTCATTGACTTACAAATATGCTAAAACAAAATTACAAAGGACCACCGGTTCTTCCCTGTAGGGGAATTCCTAAGGACCTGATCGTTGGGGCATACTTCGGCCAACGAGCCCATATGTACTATCACCATTTTGTTCCTTCCTTCATTTCTATATGGAACCTTCTGAAAAAGTCCAATTCTCTAAAAGCGAATCTTTTACCATAAAGAACGTGCAAGATACAGACAGGCAGAAATACATTTCTATGAAATAAGTGATTGAGGAAGACTTGAAGAAGTGATTGAGGAAGACTTGAAGAAGTTCCTCAATAGTTGCGATTCTTAAAACGCTTTATAGATTTTACCAAGTAATTATGCTACAACTGTAAGGAAAAATTGCTAAACGTCCATTTTATCTTTTGCATTGCAAATATAGTTACTTTAAATAATTGGGAAATGGCGCTGACTTCGCACTTTATATTTAGATAAAAAGAGGAAGAAATTAACAATTTAATTGAACTAAATAATATGATAGGGAATTTAAAGTGATAAAGAAAAACATACAAATTCTGTGTCTTAGTACAAATAAGCAACAATAGAGGAGAGAAGACGCCTCGAATCAAGTTTCTCTACTTGCTAAGCCGCTATCGAGTTCGATCCCAATCCCAATATCATAGCTGATGACCGACCTAATCATGACCTATACCAGGAGCACTGCTTGACAGGGCTTATGCGACTTACGCTTAAGTCTTGTGCACTTGTGCACTTCACAAGACTAGGTCATCAGCTCGGAAAGAGGGACGGCGATCGAACCCGATAGCCACTCCCCAAATAGAAAAACAGACACATAATGTAGTATGAGTTTTTAATCCTCACATTTGGTTTCCTGCCTTGTGAAATAATTAGTTCAATGAATATTTAATTTTTTCCTCATAATAAATGCTACGTCGCCCAAACAGGAAAAAGTAAACAATTATGTGATACGTGACTGGAAGACTTGAAGAACGAGTTCCTCCATCGATGTGTAATTTTTTAGAGTTTTGCTACAACTAGTCAAACTACAACTATGAATAAAACTCCGCATATAACCATGAAGGAACTAGTACTCCAAGCCTTCCTGTCGCGTATCACATAATTATATATATANCGGTTAAAAATCTATACAAAAATTTAAACACTTCAATAAGTTGTTTCAACTACATTAAAGGGTCCAATAGGAACATCCTTATTATTATTATTATTATTTGACAATAATACTGGATTCATCGTCCCGAATGCATTAGGAAACCATTCTATAGAAACAAAAGGATACTATTTTTTATATATGGTCCCAAGGAACATTTTTAGGTACTTCTATACTATAAAAAAATTGATATGGGATGTTGATCTTACATTGCGAATGACCTCTTTCAAAAGATATTGGTCTATTATTTGCGCTGCCATTGTGATAAGTAGTTTTATACTTTTGATTCGAGAGCGGCCCCCCTCCCTTCCAAGACGTCAGTCCCAGAAGTCCTGGACGACTGAATTAAGTAAGCCCTCTGAATGAGGCTACGCTCGGATCTCGTTCACCGATAAAGCCCGATATCCGTATCATCCCCCTATCAGTGCATTGTGTCGGGCCGGGAACAATGCGATGTTTACTGACGGAACAAGAGCCCTATCCCCTTGATATCTTTATTCAGTGGGGGAGATAGGCTCGAGATAGGCCTCGGCGGGGGAGCACTTAAGACTGATAGAGACGAGAGGTAAGGATGACACCGTGAAAGTCACTGTGTTTATTTACAAGACTCCGGATCAGTGGCTAGGGGCTGACTTCCCAGCTTTCAAGCTAAATATCCAGTCTCACTTTTTTACAAAACTATAAACAAAGGTACATGAAGGAACACAAAAAAATTTTTTTTAAATATTTCCAATGGTATATTTAATTAAAGAAGTATATTTTAAATGCACTCCGAATAAAATATTAATTATTTGTTTTTCAAATAAATTTTAGTAAAAGAAAAAGTATCCTAATGAAATCATGATTATTTTCTGAATAAAATATGATGTCATATCACCTAAAACCATTTGTGCAGACTCTGTGCTCTATCTCTGACCCCACCCCCAAACCACCCCTTGACTCAAAGGAAGTTGGCCTCAGGATCTTCTAGTAACATGGACTCTATTCGATTTGAAAGTGGTTTCACTCTTCATTTAATTTTTTTTGAAATAAAGTTTTATAATGACAGTATTTAATAAATGAATATATTAAAAATTGTGAGCCATACTTTAAATAAGATATCCAGAGATAAGTTCCAAAATTTCAATTACAAAATTAAGGTAAATATTAATTTATCCAAATAAAGTACATTATCAATGAAAAATATTGTTTTGTGATACCAAATAATTTATTCTTGATTGTAGGTTAACAAATACGCCAGAATATTATACTATATATATATATCATTCATAATAAACAGTACGATGGAGTGGTTTACATTGAATATTCTGTTTGTTATGTCATATTTATGTAACAAATTATTAGCCAATGAAATATTGCTGTATTTTGGTTTAAATATCATATGTTTAAATAAAGTGAAATAAATATAAAATAACTCACTTGTCTCATGGTTTAAAGAAGAAAAAAAATTACCCATCTGCTACTTACCTGAAAAAGAAAAAAAATATACAAATTAGATAAATAGACAAATATCACAAAAAAAAAACAAATCATAAATTAAGAAAATACAGAAGCGAATAGATTACTTAGACGTTTAGTAATTGAAATATAATAGTTCTAAATAAAAAAAAAGTGGGCTGTTGTAAAAGTCCTACGAAAGCTGTGTCAGAGGGATTTGTAGCAAGCACAGTAATTAGAACGTCTTGACAGATTTTTTAATTCGTTTAATGATTTTATATTTTTAAGTTCATTTATAAAAACATCTATAGATAAAATATCTGTATGTAATTGACTAATATAGATTACATAACTTCATACAGTCTATATTTAGTACTTAATTATTCAAAGTCAATATTGCATAGAACTTTCTTATATTAATCAGCTGCTAATATGTCACTTGTCACTCCATAAACAGATAAATATATGCAGCATCTATATTTATCATGTGATCACTCATGGACTCTAATGGACATTTCATTTGGTAATTTGGCATTTGCACCACACTTACTTTAAGAGAACTCTGCCCATTAAGGTTATGTGTGATTTACACCCTCAAAAATTACAGGGGTCGAGGAAATTAAATTTGTAAGAAAAAAAAAAGCAGTATGTCCAGTTGGCCGGTGAGATGGGGGTGGGAGAAGGGGAAGTAGATATGTCCGCTCTCCCACAAAAAGCCGACGAAAAAAAAAACGACAGCCAAAAGTTTTTTATCGCCAACCCCTTTCTCGCTCTATACATTTTAATGTTTTTAACTCGAATTTACCTGTCAGTCTGTGTGTTTTAAGCCAAATGAAATAGTACCACCACAGCCAGCTTAAATCCCCTCGAGGAAAAGGACCCTCACAGTCATTCACCTTTACTTTCACATATTTATTTTTTCTTTCATGAAATTATTTTTCAAAAGAAATATTAAATCATTTAAGCTATGAGGATTTAAAGTATTTAAATTAGCTCTATAGTATAATAGAATCCATTAAAGAGGGATATTGTTTGCATAAACGGCTCTTAAAAATCCATTGGGTAGTACAGAGAATCATCTAAAATACTAGAGACTTGAATTAACTATACTCCCGATTGAGTCAATAATTAGCTTTAAAAAAAAAAGAAAAAAAAGGAGATACGAAGATGCCAAAATTTATCCCTTCCCTGACGTCAATATGACGTAGTCCTGTTTTTGTTTATTCGTCCTTTTTCTTCGTCCAAGAATCCGAATCTGTGTAAGTTGTTTGCATCATAATCTCAACCATGAACCCCTATCTAGATCCCAAAATTCTCTCTCATATTTTTTTTTTTTTTTTTTTTTTTTTTTTTTTTTTTTTTTTTTTTTTTTTTTTTTTTTTTTTT
>KZ808166.1:246705-259475 GCA_000696205.2 Oncopeltus fasciatus | reverse complement strand
ACGGTTGGAGCAAGATCGCCATAAGTCTCAACAAAAATTCGATGACATTCAGATGCCTTTTTCTTTTGATTAAATAAGAAAATCATGACATGCCGAAAATGCTCTTTATTTGGCTTAAAATTAGACATTTTTAACACCAAAGAAAAGTATGATACGTCCACGTAAACGACTTAAAAACAACTGACTTTTGTAAACAAATGACTAACAAACAAAATAGTGTTTAGAGATAAGCAAATCCTTCAATAGGCTAAGAGCGCATTCTATTGGAATTAAAACGACATTTTAAACTTGCATACCTGGTAATAATAAATATAATAAATGTGAAACTGTTTAATTAACATTGGTGTAACAATGGTGATTACAAAATAGCTGGGAGCAAAAAAATTAGGGAAAAACCATAAAACCAATTTGTTAGAAATCAATGATAAATCTTCACATTTATTCAACAAAGAAGAGTTATATATATATTGTCCCAATCTATTTCTCATAATGATTCAATATAATGAATACTAGAAACTGTAGCTATTATTTTCCTATAAACAAGAGATATCTCTTGGATAAGGCTAAGTAATAGTGCCCCCTTATACTTTAATATATTATAAATATTTTAATAATTGTTCAGCTATTTATTGCTCAAGGTAAGCAGGGTGTTGAGGGGTAAGTTGCATCAACATTTTACTTTCAATTAAGCTAATCGAGTTGAGCTAATAATAGAGATAATAAAAGGCTAACTGGATGATGAAAAGTATATGAAAGGTTAATTTTGATGTTGTTGAACTAGGGTGAAGGTAAAATATCAAACAAGGTTTTTTTGACAAATGAAAATTAGTCTTCACACAATTTCCTTTATTTTTGACAGCTGAGCAAATTCGAGATCAAGGACCTTATCGAAGTTCAGGAATTTCACAGTGTGGGTATCAGAGAGACTCTCTGATACCCCCTGGGAGATTTCAGGCCTCTGATCACGGGAGTCCTTGATCTTAGAAGTACTCAACTGTAAAAAATAAAAAACATTGTGTGAAGAATGGAATTTTTATTTGTGTAAAAACCTTGTTTCTTATAAGAATGGTATTTATTTAATTTACTAAGGATTTCTGAAGACTTTAATGTAAATGAAACAGAATAGCACTCTTGAATTCTTATCTATTCACTAGATTTTTTAACCTGACAAAGTGAACTCCAAATATAAAATTTTCAATCAATATATTTTTTACTCTACATAAGTTCAATGCTAAAATACATTTTGATATTTTGTTTTAATTATTAAAATCAGGAAAAATCAAACTTATAAGCTAGTTTTTTATTTTAAATTTGGCTGAGAAGAGAAGATGAAATGGATCAGTTGATGGGTTTACAGGGAGGAGCCGCAGTCCTCCTCATAGTTCTCTGTCTTCATGTCATTGAGTCCAAGGTCTTCATTCTGGTCGAAGGACCTCTCATAATGTGTTACCTTGAGGCCAGGATCAGGGTCTGGGGAAGTCAAACTCTGTACAAAGACAAATGTAAGTCAACAAAACATGTGGCATCTTGATCATTAATACTGAATAACTGATTATTTTAAGAGAAGTCCTTTATGGATAAAAAAAAAGAACCTTGTTAGGCAAGGTAAATAGAAGTTCTGATATTAAATGTTAGATAGTTTACTGAGGCAACTTTTAATTTTATTAGTTCAAAAAATAAGAAAACCTATACTTAAGGACTAATTTGGGTCAACATTCATAGTTATAAAACCCTGTTATAGTAATAGTGATCGTTTGTTGCTCATCAAAGATTAGTGATGGTTTTATTGTGAGATTAGTGATGGTTTTTATATTATTATTTATATCATAGTAGATTGGTATTTTTCTCCCAGGAAAATTTAGAAAGTATGTTTTCAAAAATTATAACATTTACATAAAATCTTACTTTACTAGAGGGTATTTCCTTTCTTTTAAATACCATACATACTACCCATATGTTGATAATCACTTACTTACTATGTGAATATACATTTGAGTTGACATAATCTCTTAAATTAAAAACTATTACTTGGGTATTTTTTTTTTTCACTTCATCAAGAAGCAACCAGTTTGAGAAAAAAATATTGCAAGAAAACTTAGCTTAGGAGTATGTATTTCATAGTACTGGTAATCTTCTTATTATATCCTGGAAACTGGGGAACAAATTAATGAAATCCTTCTCAAAATTGCTTCAGAATCAATGAAGTATATAGTTGTGAACTTTTGAAAAGTTCTCAAGTTTAGAATTTCATTTGGTGGTAACTCCTACAAATTACAATGCACCCTCATAGCTCATAGATGGACCTAGGTGCTTCCTGACTCCCATTCAATATTTTAAAAGGGAGAGTGATAAGTCTCAGAAAAATAACACCTTTAAAAGATAATATTCCTATTGTCATAGAGAAGTAGATGGACAAGGCCACCATCCCTCATATCTCTCTCAGTTAATTTACTGTCTTCTCAAACGATAATTTTTAATTTACACTCTAAATCAAATTAAGAATTATACTCTTAAAAAAAAGTCCTTTATATAAATTATACCTAATCTCATCCACAGTACTGAAACAGAATGACCAGTCATTGAGCTGACATTTGGTCCAACCTTATTGGAAAACCAGCTTAAGTTGCTCCAGATTGATAGAATTATGAACTATAAGTAAATAGACCTTATATAAATATTGTTTAAATTAAATGTTGGATAAACTTTTGCTAAGCCAAAATATACCAACCTGAATGTAAGAGTTCCCTGCAGGGTCATCAAGTATGATGGTGACAGGCTCACTATTGCATGTGATAATGTCTGAGAGACGTTTGACTACTTTCTGGAGGGTATTCTTCACATCACCTCTTAGAGAGTCTCTCCCTGTCACAGTCTCCTCCAGTTCTGTCTTGAGATCAAAAAGTAGCCCTTCCACTGTAGTAAACTTACCACCCCTAATGAATGATCCCACCTCAATCTCTAATTCTGGCAGTATCAGGCCACATGTTTCTGACTGGAAAAAAATTAAATTATATATATATATATATATATATATATATATATACCNAATATATATATAAATGTATATATATATTCATATATAAAGATAGACATCCCTTTTAATAATCTCCACAAACATTTAAGTTACACATTTTTAATTATTATATGATTTTCCTTCTAGAAGCATATAAATCTAGGTGATGTAAAAAGTTAATTAGCAATCATCCTTTAAATTGATTTTTAAAAAAATGTAAGAATTGAGAGCAGTAATTACAGAACCAACTAATACTTTAATGGGTAATTTTTTTTTTCTGTAGCTTTAATTTTTTTCATGAACCAAATAAATAAAGTCTCTTTTTTAAAGAAAAAAAATCCATCACATGGGAGCAGTGTATAGTGGATGGATTGCCTCTAAAATTCTTCTATAATTAATCAATTAAAAATAAACAAATTGTTTATACTGTTAAGATCAAAATAAACAAAGAATGAACTTTAAAATACATTTAGATACCTTGAGGAGGTCCCGAGAAAAGTCATTCTTGGAGGTAACAGTGACCTCAATGCGCACGCCCTGAGGTTCAATCCCACCTCCAGATTTGACCTCATTGGTGCGATGTCCACAACTGTCACAATTTGTAGCCATTATCACCACCTCCTTGAAGTAAGGGATCTCTTTAAGAAGAAACATATAACAAAAGATCCAGTAATAAATATAGTTTACAAAGATTTCACAATGTATTTAGAGAAAATTTTATATTTAGTTAGAAAACTCGATTCATTTAACAACTCAATTTTTATTTCTGAAGCTATTTAAATTATTGTTATAATACGATTCAGTGATAAAAGCTGTATTACCTAACTGGTCATCAAAAATCCAAGTATCAGTAGATATTAGTTGCTCTTCTGTTTGTAATTAAAGATGAATGGGTGAAATGTTCCTCTTAAGAGTCTATATTCAAGAATTATTTAATTTACAGTTGAATGACATTAAAAACTCTAGATAGATAATTTTAAACTAAATTAGCAATCGAATTATGGAAATCTGGGAGATTTCAGGCCTCTGATCACGAGAGTCCTTGATCTTAGAAGTACTCAACTTTAAAAAATAAAAAACATTGTGTGAAGAATGGAATTTTTATTTGTGTAAAAACCTTGTTTCTTATAAGAATGGTATTTATTTAATTTACTAAGGATTTCTGAAGACTTTAATGTAAATGAAACAGAATAGCACTCTTGAATTCTTATCTATTCACTAGATTTTTTAACCTGACAAAGTGAACTCCAAATATAAAATTTTCAATCAATATATTTTTTACTCTACATAAGTTCAATGCTAAAATACATTTTGATATTTTGTTTTAATTATTAAAATCAGGAAAAATCAAACTTATAAGCTAGTTTTTTATTTTAAATTTGGCTGAGAAGAGAAGATGAAATGGATCAGTTGATGGGTTTACAGGGAGGAGCCGCAGTCCTCCTCATAGTTCTCTGTCTTCATGTCATTGAGTCCAAGGTCTTCATTCTGGTCGAAGGACCTCTCATAATGTGTTACCTTGAGGCCAGGATCAGGGTCTGGGGAAGTCAAACTCTGTACAAAGACAAATGTAAGTCAACAAAACATGTGGCATCTTGATCATTAATACTGAATAACTGATTATTTTAAGAGAAGTCCTTTATGGATAAAAAAAAAGAACCTTGTTAGGCAAGGTAAATAGAAGTTCTGATATTAAATGTTAGATAGTTTACTGAGGCAACTTTTAATTTTATTAGTTCAAAAAATAAGAAAACCTATACTTAAGGACTAATTTGGGTCAACATTCATAGTTATAAAACCCTGTTATAGTAATAGTGATCGTTTGTTGCTCATCAAAGATTAGTGATGGTTTTATTGTGAGATTAGTGATGGTTTTTATATTATTATTTATATCATAGTAGATTGGTATTTTTCTCCCAGGAAAATTTAGAAAGTATGTTTTCNCTAGAGGAATGCATTTATGGTACCTGTTATTTTGTTTTTTCAATCTATACTTTCCCTTGGCTATCGCCAAACAATTTCCCAAATATTTCGCAAACAATTTTCTTAAGCCCTATTGTTTATAAAGTTAAAGTGTACCAAAATTATATACCTTACACATAAATTCTTTTTGAACTAACTTTTAAAATTCTCTTAACAAATAAATTATATAACAACTTAAAATTGAACACTTCAAGTATCATAAGCACTTAACATTATTCATTATTTGTTTATTAAACTTAATTAACTTTTAAAAATCATTGACAAAGTTGGTGAAAAATTTTAATATTTAAAATTAAATTCATGGTAGCTATTTTGAAAATATTTTATAAGTTTCAAAATAGCAAAATAATAATTATCTATATTATTTAAATTATTTAGCTAAGTATAAAACCTAAGTGGTGCGCAAAATATTGTGGAAGTAAACCAATTATCGAAAATAAATATGGTGTTATCAGTATCCATTAAATATGGCTGATTTGTACCCTAAGAAAACTTGAAGTAATTCCCCTTTAAAAATTTTTAAATAGGCTGACTGACTTGATTTAGATATTAACAGAGAAAAGAAAAAGACCTTAACTACCCACTTGTTAATTTCATGTTTGTTGTAGTAGGTGCAGAACAAGAAGGGCAATTAGTGAAAAATTGCATGACCTCTTGCTCAAGATCTAGCTCGCCTTGGGCCTTGGATCCAGGCAAAAGTGCAGGCTCAGCCTCCTCTGCTGCTCCAGTCCCCTCTACTTCCTCTTTACTATACACACCCAATATATGGTCTTCCTCAAGGCTCCTTGTAAAATTTACTGTACGACAGTTTGGATCAGGCTTGGGCGCATGAGGGTTCTCAATCCATGAGTTCCCACTAATATCTTCCAATACCTAAAAAAAAAAAAAAAAAAAAAAAAATAGCACTGTAACATTCGTATTATAAAAATACATTTAAAACCAAGTCAAAGCACAGAGGATTGAAATAAAAGAAAATGAATAATTTATGACACAAAACACAAGGGCAGTAACATAATTGATGAACAGAAGCAAAAACATTCAAAGAAAATGAGCAGCCACAGAACCTTAGCAGCAGATAGAACCTGAACACTTTTTTCAATCACTCAAAAAAATTAATATCTTGTTGATAACTGTTCAAATTGAGGATACTCTTAATATTGGTACTTTGATTTAGTGGGTCTGAACAAACAACATCCACTCACTACAGAATAGTGAGGTCTCACTGGCTGATCTGTATGGTGATAGAAAAATCACCTACAATCAGACTGGACTGTAACAGGCATTTATTTTTTTAATTTGTCATTTGAACACTCACATTTCACAAAATAGATGATTTTTTTTTATCTGACATTTTCATAAGATCAGACATAGAATTAGCAAGAGAGCTTACTACAGAGACTTTATTTGAGGTATTCTATGTAATTTTTTCAAATAATATTTAAAAAAATATGATTGAAATATCTGTATACCAATCTGTAATGTTAAACAATTGTAACAAAACACAAAATCGGAAGTGCTTGATATTCAAATGAGGTAGAATTCAACATGCAGCATTGAAATAAGAAATGTTATTTCAATAACACCAGCATTGGAACATAGTAACAGTATGTTTTCTGGAAATCAACAAAACTACATTAGAAGATAAATAATCTAAAGGGTTGTTGTAACTACCAATGAATATAGAACTATCATACCTTTTGTAATCCATCTTTATTGGTTTCTGAAAACCATCAAGCGCGAGGTGAAGGCTTTCGGACATTGTCCATCCTCGTGGCCAAATACATGTGTTCACTGTCACTGTCTGTATTCAACTGCGTTGGTATTCTGTGGGTTGGTCAGATATGTCAGGTATAAGAGTCGTTTAGCTATTACGGTTGCTTTGTCAGCGATAAGGTCTGTCTGACACCATATTCAGACCTCTACTGTTGCTAAACGAACAGACAACACACAAACCGAAAACAATGCAAAAAGACATAAGACAGTATAATCCATAGTCAGACACTATCAAACACAAACACATTTTTTTAAAAAATCAAAAACTTTCGGAACTCTGAACACCTCAACAAAGGAGATTACAACTAATCCCAGCTACAACCAATACCTGAAATAATGGATATCGACCCTTATAACTCTCGCGTTTGACAGACCTTGTCCCCGACAAAGCGACCGTAATAGCTAAACGACTCTTATACCTGACACATCTGACCAACCCACAGAATACAAACTTAGTTGAATACAGACAGTGACAGTGAACACATGTATTCGGCCACGAGGATGGACAATGTCCGAAAGGGCTCGGCAACAGAAGATGGTTTGCAGAAACCAATGAAGACGGATTACAAAAGATATGATAGTTACATTAGAAGATGTTATGTTCAAAAAATATCTTAAGATCCAGTTACTGCAATTCCCATTTAAATGCAACATAACACCTGGTATATAATAGTAAAATGATTATTAAAATTAAGGTCTATGAGCTAGCAAATTAGGTAGTAAGTATTTACCTTAAATATAAATGGGGCACTTCAACAGCCTCACAAATGTAATCTGTATTTAAATATTATAAAAATTTACTAATAGTATTAAAATAATTTTTAATTGTAGCATTAAACCTGAAACTCGATCCTTGATTATAAATATATTTAAATCTGCAGTAGCCAAAATCTTTATTAAAACTCCACACAATTTTATACTCAACAATTTTTTTTTTTTTAAACACTTTATTTAGAAATTACATCCTGCACAATATGCATCTCCATTGCAATATGCATTGCTGAAGCTCAATGATCAGTTCTTCGGAGATTAACATAAGAACCACAATGCAACAACACTCTTAATGAGGGGTGGTGTAAATGGTACTTACATAGTTGCAGTTTTACATCTGGTTTGAAGAGTCAACACATTTTGAATTTTTACCAAGATACTGCTGCTTAGCGAGCTTATTTCAGGTAATCATCAATTTTTATTTTATATTTATTCCTCCTTGCCAAAAAATCTATGAGTACAAATGATATAAAGATTATAGCTTTCTTAAAATATATCATTTCTACGTAGTTATCTTGATAATTAGTATAATTCGAAATTTTAGCAAAATGGTAAACAAAATTCTCTTCATTTTTTATATAAAATAATTACTTCAGTTTTTGCCTATAGCTTTGCTGTGTTTATATTTGATTAGGATTGATTTTATTGGGTTCAGTTAAAATATTTTAATTCACTAAAGGTATTTTCTTTTTCTCAGCATATTCATCATGTGTATAATTAGATTTGATAGAGCCTTAAGTTTTAAGTATAATAGGAGAGGGATATTACTAATTGATTCATCAAACTATGTAATATGTGGTATCATTCTATATGAGAGGAATGGTAATGTTCAATCTATACCTTCTAGCTTGTGGGACGACATTTGGTTAGGGAACAGAATTCTTCCCAATTAGCTTAATCAGTAATTCAAATTTGATATTTCTAGGTTTTGGGATATCTTTTTTAAATGTTAGATTAGGGAGAAAATTTCTTACTGATTTCACTGACATCCCTTGCTTGTAAAGTGATTAGTTCAGAAAGATTAGATGAATGCCAGATATGTAGCTGAGAAATAAATATTTTAGGGTAGAATTATGCCATTAATTGAAAATCACTGAATCAGTCGAATTAATTTTTTAACCAAAAGTATTCCCTCTAGAATTTGTAACAAATAGTTTATATAAAATTATTAAGCAACATTCAAATCTTCTAATACCATGTGTAAGAAACTAAAGAAGTTAATTTGCTGTAGAAGAGCCTTTTTTATTAATGGGTTCCTTTGGGGAGAGGTAAAAATCATACATGGTTCAGGGAAAAATAAATTTTATTCTATTAGTAACGATGCGTATGCAATTTCTAATCTGATTTATTTATTTATTTTTATTTTTTTTATAATTGTGGCAATTTATTATTCAAAACATGAAATTCTGTTTTCTACTTCTTGTTTGAAGGCAAAAGGTCAAAAATAAATGACAATAATTCTAACAATAATCATTGGTTGCCCAACTAGTTTCACAATCATAGATGCTTCTTCAGGAGCTTAAAATATATTATACAATTTATATTGATGAACCTTCAGCTTCAAAAGCAATCCTCAATGATCAGGTGTCTTAATGTAAATATTATTTGGAAGAACTGAAGAAACCATTTAATGCAATGAATATTTCAGAAGAAAAGTTGTTAAGGAAAATGGATTATGCAGTTTAATAACTGTCAGTTATAGTCACTTTGAAATAAGTATCCTCAACTCATGAGAATTATAGAATTATGCTTTATGAGTAAAATCCTACATAAATGTTTAAGAAATAAATCAAAAATAATTTAAATGAAATTAGGGTTTGCTTTAATAAACAACACAATAGCAGTAGTACTTGTAGAAAAGCCCCAATTTTGTGATTTTTCACCTAAAGACTTCTAGAAAAGACAATTAATCAGCAGTTAATTGATGAGGATACTAAAATACAAAAATCTATTTCTTAATTATAAAAAAAATTTACGACACAAAGACCTAATTTCACAAATTTCTAACGTTATTGGTTAAAAGATTGCATTAATTCATAAAAAATAATGATAGCATACCATCACATACGGCTGAGACACATTTTTCAGTTCTTCCAATTGTGTAATGAAACTATCTATTTGCAAAAACAGATCTTCACTAGTTGCCTTTCTGTCTTCTTGTTCTTGACTGAGTCCTTCAATTGACCTGCAAATAATACCTTCTACAGTGGTCACTTCTGGAAAAAAAAGTAACTATTAATAAGTAAATACAGCAAACTTTATACAATGATTTTTTTTTTATATTCAAATTTATTTTAATATGTGTGCTTAAAATGGTAGCAGAATGGTAGAAATAAAGAACGATTACAATGCAATAAGAAGTATATTTACAGTTAAATTTGAAAAGTTTAACTGTGTAACTGTAAAATTTACAGTTTTAACTTTGAAAAGTTGATCTTGAAGCTGAAAAATTGTTTAACTTACAGAACTTAAACTTAGCGAGTTCAAATGGAGAGTTTTTGACCGAGATTATTAGAAGAGAATTTGTTGGGGATCAGTCAAGGTTGATCAAAAAACACAATTTATATTTCTTATTGTGTCTGTTTCAATAACATATCAAGCTTGCTTTAGAAAATAGACATCTACAATTCAGTTAAGGGACACTTTTTCATTTTATTTTTTTATTTAAATTTAACTATAGATTGTTCATAATCATACATAAGATTTTTTAAAGTGATTCCAAAGAGTTTAGTTTGAGTATAATTTATTAGTTTTTCATTATAACTGAACACACATCAAAGGGGGAGTAAAACTAACATACAAAAATAGAATTGAAATTGATAATCATGCGCCAAAATTATCTCAAATATACTAATTTGCTATGCTTTATTTTAATAAGGCAAAATTAGTGTAAAAATAAGTCATAACTTCAACTAATAATATAGAGGAGAGGATATATTTAAAATTTAATTTATTGACTGATGAATTAATGTTTATAATTAGATGCTTAAAATTTTAATAATTTCCTGTTGTATGCTTACTAAGTAAATTAACTAGCTTCCCATCTTCTTACATTTTAGCATTCACAAAATTGGTTTAACAATTGAGTCACATAATTCTAAAATTAACTAACCGCTATTGTAACATTTTACAGTTCACAGTTTGACAATATAAGTCATTGATTTGTGTTATATTAAATCCAGAGCTCGATTTTTGTTATGATATTTTCAATACAACTGTTTTTGGAAAATTCTAAATAAACTAGAACAAAATGTGTCAAAAAAATATTCCAACCTCAACTTACATTAGATTAGAATTCAAATGCTTACCTCCTTTCTGAGATTGAGATGGTATTTCAAACTGCAAGTGAGGGAATTTGATGCATGCGTAATCAGATTTTATTACTTGTCTATTTAAATCATCAATTGATTCAACATTAAGAGTAACCCTAACACCCTTCTCTTCGATTGTTCCTGCCGACTGGATCTCATTGTTACAAAAGCCACAACTACTACACTCGAATGACATCAGAACTACTTCTTTGTAATAAGGTATCTTGGTAAGAAGCAGCTTAGTAATCCCCTAGAAAAATAACAATTTATAGATTTCTATTTTATAAACCTACTATAATTCACTTCCTGGTTTAAGAAAAGTCAGGCCTAACCTGAGAAATTTCCTTTGCTTTTCTTTAAAATGGTTACAAATAAAAGCAAATGAAAAATTTGATCTTAGAAGCTAAATAAGACTATAATGATGCAAGGTAAAAATGCTGGAAGAAATAAGGCTGGTATTCGACTGTCCAGGAGTAAAGAGTGAAGGAAGCGCTCAACACACAAGTTAACTTGTAAATAACTTCCAAAATAAGCACATTTGTTTTGTTTTTTTAATGTTAGAGAACAGTTAAGAAAATTGTGTATTATTTAAATAAACTTTTTCTAAAATAAAATATCATGAATATAAATGAATTCAATTAACGATTTGCCATAGGACATAGATAAATATGCATTTGTTAGGCAATCAATGTTTAGGTTAGTATGCCTGCCATAGAACATAGAAAGATTAATCTACATTTGGTTTCTAAATTTTAAAAATAATAGGAGTCCATCCAATCCTACCAACAGCCCTAAGAAAATAATATTCTTAAATTTAAGTCTGAATTTAGGCATTCTATTGCAAACTGTTAAGAGAAATTATTGTCTGAAATTAGATAGGTGGGTAGGGGAAGGGGTTTAAAATTAGACCAAACTCAATAATTGTTTCTATATATATTAGTGTCATGAAGAATGTATATGTAACATAATAGGTAGAAAATTAATTTTTCATATATTTATGTCCATAAGTTCAGTAATAAAAATTTAACTTAGAACCATTAATTGGGAAAATATTTAAGAATGTAACTATTAATGTCAATCACTTCCCACCATTCTTCCCCCCTAAATATTGTACATAGCAGTACCAATACAGACCATGCAGATATATACATATATATTAAGTTCAAATTTATAAAAGTGTGTTCTATGTAAGATATGTTCAGGAGTTGCTTAAACTAACTTCAAGTTTCATAAGAATAGGTAAAACTAAAAGATTAAGATAGATAAGTATTTATAGTAATTACAAATAATATAATTTAAATCATGAATTTAAAATAATAAAGGAGAATTTTAATATCATTAAAATGACTTTCTTCATTCATTCTCAAATACCTTTTCGATTAAGCACATTTTAAAAGAAAGTTATAGAACATAAATGTTAGAAAATTACATTTATACATTACTTTTTTTTATAATTTTTTCATAATATTAATAACAATGGACTTGGTCAGGAGCATTTTGATTTTGATGAATTTTAAATTATTATAATAAGATTATATATCATATTATCACTAGAAAGTAATATAAGTTTTAATGATCATAATAATTTTAACAGAGAATTATGTTTTAATCTCAGTAGGTCATTGTTAGGTTTTGCTAAAGCTTACTATTTACGTTTATAAAATTTTACAGAAATACTAGTAAATAAATTAATAACTACTTGTTTTTGCATTTATAAAAGTTTGTTTTTTTTCGTTCAAAAAAGCTTTGCATGTAAGTACAAGTTAATGTATCAATTAATTTACTTTTCCCCCACAATTTCATATGTTTTATATTAAGCTCTTTGGACCTTAGCTAGGTAAAATAAATATATTTTGGACAGTTCTTCTCCAGTAAACTTTATATATATGTGTATATATATATATATATATATATTATGC
>KZ808166.1:155070-195467 GCA_000696205.2 Oncopeltus fasciatus | reverse complement strand
TTTTTTTGTAAAAATTAAAATTAATTTTGTAAAAAATTGTAAATGATTGTGCATTGGTCTGTTCATGTTCAAGTGCTCTATCTTTAAAATAAATAATTAGAGGTATTTAATTTTTTTTTAACAATACCTTTAGACTAGTCTGTTAATGGCTGAAATTGAACAAGAGGGATTAGGATTTGAGAATGTGTAAGCCTGAAAACTCATAAAACATATTCGATAGGAACTTTAAATTTGTAATGCGTATCATATTATTTTAATAAAACTACATTTTAAGAAATGTTTAATAATCAAATAAAAAAAATGGAATAGTTTAAACTCCCCTTCCTTCTTTTTAAAATACAATAAAGTCTGATAGTCAAGTAAATGAACTTATACCAGTGAATGAGTAGTTGTGCAGTTTTAAAACATATGTACTATAAAGATAAATATTATTGTTTCAGGCAATTGATCAACTCACTTCACAGCTAAAAAATGTGGTAGTAAATGAGAAAATTTCTGCCCCTTTCAAGCATATGGGATTTTACTATGAGCTAGATAGCATGCCAAATCTGGTAAAGAGCATAGTTAACTTCATTAGAAAGTATGATTCTTTGGGAAGAAGATTGCAGCTAAGTAGATGGTAATGCTCTGACCAATCCTTACGAGCCATTGCCAACACAACTAGCTCTGAAACATCGTGCTACCTCCAGTCCCATGCACAATGTTTCATTTCAAAGCGAACTTCTTTTTCATACATTAACTAGCAGTTAATTATCAGCATTAGTTAACGCTAATGACCACTAGCAGTCAATGTGGAATAAATAAAAAACTAACAGTTAAGTGGTTACATTATAAAACTATTTACTAGTTACTAATGGTAAGTGGTAATCAACTACTTCTATTTGATTAAGTATTGACTAAATACTGGTCAATAAGTTAGGAGTTATGAAAAAAAAAGAGTTTAAAAGCAGTTATAACTAACTGCTAACAACATATTGTATGAGTTGACTGATTCTGTCATCAAAAAATATGCATAATTGTTTTAAGATAGTATCATTATAGCCACATAAAAACAAATGAGTGATAAAAATAAATAGAAAAGAAAGAAATAATAGTAACAAATATATACAGGACCAGAATTTTGGTAATAAAACTAATTTCTCCAAACAGAAAAATTAAATTAAGTAAAGATCTCATTTATTATTGTCTTTTTCAATAAATAGAATTTGTGTAAATATTGTATAATTATCTATTAGAAGAATGATAGAATTATCTATTATTTAATTAATTATATCTGTGATTTTAATGAATGTATGATATTTATGAATTCAACAATTGCATTAACTTCTAAGTAATGAATAAAAGTGTTTTAAAGTTTTATTATTAGTTAAATATATCCTTATTTCATCTGGGTCTATTCAATAAAAAATGTTTATTTAAAGTTATGCATAAATAATGTAAAAGCAATGTACAATCATACATTTGAACTATACTATACAAGCAGAGCTTGGTAATTATATCAGAAAGTACATGATTTATAAACAATTAATGCGAGGGAATAGAATAAAAAATCTATCTGTCCCAGCCAGGCCTTCTATTCCCTCGCATTAATTGTTTAAAATTTATGTGAGATAATACACCACAACTAAATTAATATTTATAAATGAAAATAAAAAAAGTAAATAACGAGAGTCAATAAATAGCTAGACTATGCCAGCTCCTTCGAGTATAAGACGATGTATTCGCCTTTCTCGTAGGTAAGGCTCTCGCAAGTGTGTTGGGAATTTAATAAGTTATCTAGCTCGTCCCGGTGGTACAATGGTTAGCATTCGTGCCCGGAAAGCAGGAGATCCAGGTTCGTGTCCTGTCTGGGACAGATAGATTTTTTTATTCTATTCCCTCGCATTAATTGTTTAAAATTTATGTGGGATAATACACCACAACTAAATTAATATTTATTGTACATGATTTATCTGCCTCTTCACTAGTGGCTGATAAATCATCCATGTTCTATAACTTTTTATGAATTATAAAATTTATAAAGAGTTTGGCTGGCTAGAAAATCCTGAAACTTGTTCCAAGAGCCTTTAATTAGGCAAAAATAAAAGCCTTCTTGTATTCGCCTATGAGAAAATTAGCTAAATATTCTTTTCTAGAGTTACACTTTGTACTTTCTATTAATATTTTTACATAAATTATAAAAAGTCCATCTCACAGGAGCGCCATTATCTAATATTTCCCTTGCTTCATTAATGAAGGATATAAATAATATTTAATGGCAAAATTTAATTTAAAAGCCTTAGAAAACAATAAGTGTAAAATATACGCACACTAAAGTTTGCCCTAGACTGGCCGGGAAGATAAAGAGTGGAGGAAGCACTCAGCCATCAGAATTACATTTGTAAATTTCTTCCTTAACAAGCACTTTCATTTAAAATTTTATACATTAACCTTACAAAATTAATTTTTGCACCTATTATATACAATAAACTTTTTTATAACTCAAACAACACCAAACATATTTCGATTATAAATTTTGGCCCCCTCATCTGATTTCAACTGAAAACAAATAATTTTAAGACTTGCAATGAAAAGCCTAAATAAAATTTCGGTATGTACAGAAAGAACAATCAAGGTAAATGTTAATGTCCCTGAAGATGGCATCGAGCTAGTCAGAAGTGGGGAAGCAACAAGGTGGCCTCAATCATCCTAGTTATTTTTAAATATGTTATTACTGTGCTTTTTTTTTTTTTTTTTTTTTTTAATGTTGTAGAACATTAATGGTAGAAAATTAGTGTTCATCTTTTTCATAGTTTGTTTTTATAACACTAAAAATAATTAAAATATTAATGATTATTCAATTTTGTCTCCCTGTAACCTACCTCTCCCCAACATTAAATTTAAACTAAAAACAAACCCATTTACAAATTTTGCAAAAGAAGCCCAAATATAAGATGGTATAACCCAATCATCACTTAAATTTACATTTTTTAATTTCTTTGTTAATATAGGGTTGGAGGATTGGAGGATCGTTGAGTATTATGCTAGAAAAATAAGTTAGGATTTCAGCCAGGATCAGAAAAATAAAATACTCCAAATTGTTAGATAATTATTTTATTACAGCCGACATTTTGACTACTTGTAACTTTATATATATTATCAGGGCGAAAATAATGTCTGGAGAGATTTCTGAGAGAGTTTTATGATCACATCCATAGTTCATTTCACAGCTATTATATTCTTAGCATCTTTTTTTTGTTTCAGTAATAAAAATAAATTAATGACTGATTTCAGCCTTTAAGAAACTGTCTTGTTTCTTGTTTAAAAGTGGTATGCCAAATTTTGTAGTAAAAAAAAAAATTGTGTAGAGCATAGAAAAACAAAAACCATATATATATATATATNNNGTTCACCATCCAAGTTATATATATATATATACATTTTTATGACTATCATTTTTAATACCTAATAGGAAAGAAGAGCTGCATCAGTTTCCTTCAACTTAATTTTACAAACAGCTTTAGAGAACTAGAACTTTTAAACTGTCAAATAATAAAAACATTTTAAAGCTGACTTTCAATCAACTTGAGTAAGATTTTATTACACTTATAAATATTTTTCATAGGATCTCCCTTTCAGAATTTTCAGATTATGAATAGTTCAAAATAAGTAAGTTCAATTAACATATTCAGTCACATAAATAACCTTATATCCATTATTTCTTTGCTTTACATTTAAAAAAAAAAACAAGTATACATTAAAATTATTTTACTACAAATATTAAGAAAAATATATGGTTCAGGCTAACAAGTAATAGAAGGATGATATGAATTTTATTTAAAACTCAGAACTTAAATGGTGGAGAAAAGCATTTTATATATATATTATTGAACTAATAATAATGGCGATATTTATTAATTTAAATCTGGCCCACCTCTAATGTCTGCTTCTCTTATGTTAAATTCTAATAAAAAATTGACAAGAAAATAGAATATGAAAATAAAAAGAAACTTTCTTATATTAAAATAACATGAATAGAATTTTCTCTCTCATTTTTCTTCCAGATGTTAAGAGTAAAATTTGCCAAGTATTTAAAAAAAAATGTTTAACAAAGAATATGAAGATGAATTTCAAAAATTTAAAGAAGATGCAGAAAAAATTACATCAACTTTAATAGTTACAATGACGAAGACTACAACCGACCTTTCACAGACTGGGAACTGAACTCTGTCTTAAGAAACATGAAGGGTTCTTCACCAGGCCTGATGGTATTCATTATAAAATGATCAATAATTTACCTATCAGTACAAAATCCTGGTTGCTGCAGTTTTTTAATTACATTTGGGTTTCAGGGCTGTTTCCGAATAAATGGAAATTAGCAGAGCTCATACCCATTCTAAAGAGTGGCAAAGATAAGCGCCAAGCCAAAAGTTACCGCCCAATTTCCCTCACTAGTTGCTTATGCAAGGTCAACAAACGTCTAAATTGGCTGTTGGAGAGAAATAATTTTATACCAGAATGTCAAAGCGAGTTTAGGAAAAACAGATCTACTATCGATCACTTGGTGCAGTTAGAAGGCGAATTACAATATACTTTTTTACAAAAACAGCAAGGCATAGGAGTATTCTTTGATGCCGAGGCGGCATACGACCGAGTCTGGAAGCATGGGGCACTTTTGAAACTATATAAACTAGGTCTCAGAGGTTCCCTCCCAATATTTGTCTGCCAATTTTTAGAGAGCCGTGAGTTTAGGGTTCGTGTAGGCAACATAACCTCAAACATATATGAACAAAAAAATGGCCTCCCCCAAGGTTGTGTCCTGAGTACGACCCTTTTTCTCGTGTCGGTTCAAGATTTCGTGAAGGATATACCTCGAGGAGTAAAACTTTTCCAATTTGTCGATAAATTTCTGGGATTGATTTTTGACAAAAGGCTATCATGGGAACCCCATATTAGACAATTAAAGGATAAATGCAACACAAAACTAAACCTGCTAAAAGTATTGGGGTCAACAAAATGGGGAGCAGATAGAAATACAATGCTCAGAGTATATAAAGCCGTAGTGTGCGCTAAGATGGACTATGGATGTTTTGTTTACGCCTCTGCTCGCACTCCGATTCTAACCAGTTTAGACAGTGTCCATCATTCAGGAATTCGAATTGCTACTGGCGCCTTCCGTACCAGTCCCATTCTTAGTCTCTGCTCAGAGGCCGGAGTACCATCTCTAATATTTAGGAGACACATGTTAGCAATCAACTACATATCCAAACTTTATTTTAATCCAAAAAACCCTGCTTAAAAATATATTTTTTCACCAAAGTTCATCAGAAAATTCCAAGAAATTCCTTCAGCAACCTTACCACTTTCAATACGGATATCTAGTGTAACAGAGGAATTTAAAAATTCAATTATTAGTCTTCTCATATCCCCCCATGGACACGAACTAAACTTAATTGTGTCCTAACCCTCTCAAAACTTAAAAAATCCAGTACCTCCATCTTAGAGTATCAAAAGATGTTTGACGATATCATCAACTCCCTTCCTACACACACCCTTATATACACTGACGGCTCAAAAATGGAAAACTCCATTGGATACGCAGTCGTCACATCCAAATCAACCCACAAATATAGACTCCATAATCTCAGTAGTATCTATACTGCTGAACTATGCGCAATTTCCTCAGCCATTCGCCTCTCTATGCCTTCTCAATAAGACATTGTCATTGTGACAGACTCTCTAAGCGCCCTCCAGGGACTGGAGGACATGTACTCCAATCATCCAGGCGTAACGCTCGTCCAGGAGTATATTACTATGTTGGCAGAAATGAACAATACAGTTCACCTGATATGGGCCCCAGGCCATGTTGGAATAACGGGCAACGAACTTGCCGATCTAGCTGCTAAAAGCTCTCTCACACTCTCCTTACCAAAGAGAACAGTTCTAACCCCTAGAGATATAGCCCAGCCACAGAAACAAAAAGTTTAAATAATTGGCAAGCAATGTGGGATGAAAGTTCACCATCCAAGTTAAAAGGCATCAAAAAATTGACCAAAGCTTGGAGTTCTTCACAACGCTCTAAAAGAAGAAAAGAAGTGGTAATATGTCGTCTGCGCATTGGCCATACCCGAGTCACACATGAACATCTTATAACTAAAGAAGATCCTCCCAAATGCTCTTATTGTAAGAACCACCTAACAGTAGAACACATCTTTTCATTATGCCCCAAGTTTCATCCAATGCTTGAAAAACATAAAGTTCCTCCAGATACAGCCGATGCCCTTGGGGATGACGTCACTACTATAAATAGAGTTTTGATGTTTGTTTATAAAAGATCTGTCACTTTACGATACAATTTAAGAATAGGTATACTAAGATGAATTCTATAGATAAATTGTCATAGATATAATTAATTTTGGATGAGTGGTACTAGAGTGGGGTGGTCGGGGGTCATGCCGCTTCGCTTGGGCTTCGTCGGCCTCGTTTCGGGTGGGTCTTGGCGCCCCACCTGGTCTCACTACAAGTAGGCCTGGAGGGTGTGGTTGGCCTAGCGCCACCAATCACACCCTCAACCCCAGGCCAGACAGCCAGCCACCTAGATGTGGGCCTCCCAAGGCAGCGCTGGAGAGCTGGGACCGGGGGCGCCGCGGCCTGTCCTGGGGCAGGTGGGGGGCCTGGGCATGTCCCCTGACTACTCTTGCTTCTGGGCTACTCATAATGTACACAAGATCATGTGATCTCCAGCAAATAAGTATTGGATTACTATAGATTATTAAAAAAGAAATAATAATAATAAATTAAAAATAACAGGCGCTGATAACCATGGTCGTTGAGCGCCTAAACCACAAACAACAAGAACTATATTTCTTAAATGTTCAAAACAGGCCACTTGATAACATCTCCATGTCTAAAGTGCTTATCATTGGACTTAAAATGAACTAGTAGGAGAACAAGTTGGGACTGCACTGAATGATATTTTGGTCAGAGAATGAGCAAATCATTAAAGAAATTAAGATTTACAAAAAATAAAAACAAGAATAGTAAAATTTATATATTTTTAGTTAAAAAGAAACAAAATTATATTTTTGAGCACTAAAAAAGACACAAATATTATTCTCCAGGGAATCTACAATATACATCTCTCTTTTGTACAGTTTTACAATTTAATTATATTTAATAATGTTATAATTTATCACAGACCCATTAAAATAATAAAGGAAAAATAAAGATATTTACAAAAATATATAAAAATACAAAAAATAAATGTATTTAAATATTTACACATATAAATAAAACATGTTATAGTTCCCATAATACTAAAACCATGAATAATTTATATTTACAACTTTATACATTCTGCCTAATAAATAATTAGCTTGATTGGTGACTGCACCCAAACTATGTGGCAGCAGTTTTTTTAAAAGCATATCAGGAAAAGATTCCATTTCATTACTTGTTGAAATGCATTCATGGTTTTGATATGGTTAAGGTAGTCCACAAATATGATACTTATATTCTACTAACTTGAAAAAAATATTTGGGTAACAAATGCAATATTGCTTTAAAAAAAAAAATTAAACTTTCCAGAAAGCATATTATCATGGTATATAATACTAATTATGTGTTTAAACTTAGTAAAACCAAGCCAAATAAGATACCTTCAATATCTGTCAAAATAATTAAGAGAAAAAGATAAATGGATCAAGCAAGTGTTAAGGCGACCTGATTAATATCCCAATAACAAGCAACAAAGGGATGTATTGACAAATATAACTACTAACTTCTTCAAATAAAAAAGCAAGTATCTTAGGAAACAATAAATTATTTCAAGAATATATTCATTATCTTTTTTAAATAATTGGATTCTAAAAAAGCAATATATTTTTTCATTGATATGTATATATATGAGTCTGCCTGTGTTTTAATGAATTTTTACATTTTGAGATAACTGGATTTTCAAACTTTCCACCAAGTTTGTCATTTAACATTAAGAGGAATCAGGAGAGGGTGATATGAGCAGGTGTATTATCACTACTATAGGTGTAATCACTGAAATAAAAATAAAATCATTGTTATTATAAGATATTAAGAAGTAAGCCTTTAATGAAGCAGAAAATGTGTGTAGATTAGTGCTGATTAGAAAATATTAACAAAACACTTGAAAATTTCAGGGTACTCTAGATTACATGGTACAATGTTATGCATATTACATAATTAAGTACATTATTAAATATGCAAATTAGATGCATAGTCTTAATTTATAATTAATGAGAGGTGCTAGACGCTATAAATGAAGATGCAACAGATAATGTATTCTTCTCCATAGAGTACATACTGGCTCAAACCATATTAGCATAACATTTTATGATTTTGTTATATTAAGATTTCACATAGCTGGAGAACAAAAAACAATTACTGAAATATTGATTAGGATTCACAAACTGTACACCATGTTTTTCTTTTTTTGGGTATAGTTTAGCCTTACTAATTCTTCATAAAATAATTTTAAGGAGTAGTAGATGTCAGATATCAGCAATGGCAACAGACAATATGAAGGTAGTAATCAATTTATTGCTTAGTGAACTAGTGACTATTACCGATCAATGAAAATAACTAATATCATTTATAGCTATATAAATGTTAAAAATTATATACTTAAAAAACTAGAAAAAATAGTATCCTATTTGTAAATATGACAAAAAACCAATGAGCCAAGTTTTATTAATGAATGAATGGAATGAAAGAAAAATAACAAATGAAATAGGAGATCTTTACTCAAAGAACATTAAAAATCTTATAAATATTCATAAAAATAGGACAAGAATTAGAAGTGATATAAATCCAGATTAGGCTAGAAATATTTTTCATAAAACACTAATCCCCATTCCTCCTTAACAAGTATATGTGTTTGTGTGTTTAAAACATAGAATGTTGATTGCTTTACAAAATTGGAACTGTGACTAAGCTTTAAAATTCTTCCTTAAACAGTATGCTAGATATGCCAAAAACTTATTACTTGGAATAGAATGAGATCTGTAACATTTTTGGCCTTTTAAGTGACACAACGCTTTCCTGCAATGATTAAAGATATATTATTTATTGCAGGAAAACGTTTAAGTCACTTAAAAGGCCAAAAAAGTTACAGATCTCATTCTATTCCAAGTAATTTGCATTAACTGAGATTTCAAGGAGAAAACTTATACAATAGAAATAATAATTAATCAAATATCAGTATGCATGGATATTTTTACAGTCCCAAATATGTTCAGATAATAACCTTAATAAACAAATAATTATTTTTAATGCAAATCAATGAAATAGGATGCTGAAAGACTAAGATTATAGAAGAGCAACGAGAGAGAGAGAGAGAGAGAGAGAGAGAGAGAGAGAGAGAGAGAGAAAAGGTTAACAAAAAATTACCTAAAAAAATTGAGTATATTGATTTTAAGAAGAATGAAACTATCATTAAAAATACGTGTATATCAAGTCCAAATTTAAGTTGAGAATCTTTTAGCCAATAAAAAGAGTGAACAAAATTGCATAATTAGGGCATAAAAATAATTATTTAAATCATACCTATAAGACTATTTGTATTCATTCTGCCTTAAGTAAAGGAAAAACTGAAAATGGTACCTAAAGCCAAAATTTTGACTTTAGAGGATATATAACATATATTTTAACAATTTAATACAAATATTACCAAATATAACCATCACATAATTCCAATAACTAGTTTAAATAAAAATTGTGAGAAATATGAAAATTTTAATGGATTCAATAAATGCTTCATGAAAAGCAATAATTCAATTAAATTTGATTAGCAAAAATTTGACATGATAATACAGGATTAGAAAAACTGTGTCATACAGAGAGAATAAAATTAAATGAATAACCAACCTATAAAATGAATTTAGTTGTATTAGAACTAATTAGAGGCGAATGAGTAACTTTTGACTTTGTTAAACATTTTTTTTTCTGAAGTAATGCTTTAATAAAAAACTTATTATTTTTATATGAAAAACATATAGATTTTTAAACTTTATACACTAATATAATTTTTGTAAACTTTATATATTTTTATAATTTTTGGAATCATATAAATCACAAAGATATATTTACATTTTGAAGTGTATAAATAAATAAAATCCATTAAAAGCCACTTTATAGTCAAATCGCAGAAAGTGTAATAAATAATGAATAAATTTCTTCTGCTCATAAATTGAATTTGTGGTGAATACAGATCACTTAAATATAATGACTTAATAGTTAGTCCAACTTAAAACATTAATTATACTATAAAAAAAAAAGTAATCTTCTTTAGACAAACAGTTTATAAATAGTAAAAATATATTGCACTCGTTGATTTATAGTACTAACTCCCTTTCGATTTGGTAACACTGTCAGCATGTTTTCTGACTACTTGAGAATTTAAACTTAATAACGGTAATATTTTACTAATACCTATAAGGTAAAAAGAACAGTAGATTTTATCCTAGATTCAAAGTTGAAATTTTAAAACACAAAATTAAATAATAAGAAAGCAATTTAATTAGAAATGTTCATGCAAGTAAAATTCTATGCTATAATTACATTTTGTGAATGAAGTTTAAAAATAAACATTAAGTTAATTAAAATTCCTGGTGAAAAGTGGGTTTTCAGATACTGTTAAATTAAGGGTTTTTCCAATACTCTTTAAAACATTTAAATAATTAGATTTATATTAAATTATCTTATTTTCTTGTTATAATGACATATTAAACAATTTCTTCTCTTAATTTTAAAACTTGTCATTTGCTCTAGTGTTACATAACTTAATTACAGTAAATTCTGATGCAAATTAATTTCTTTATTAAGACTGATGTTATACGTTTTTCTTAATAACACTAGTAAGAAAAATAATTCTCAATGAAATTTGGGAAAAGGGAGGATCGCTTATAAAGAATGATGATTGTTCAAAATTGAAGGAAATTTATACCCAAATGGACGAAATTTTCAACACTACACAAACATTAAAACTCAATATACATGCTTTTGACTGGCACCCTACGATAAACCTACCTATCTTTGTCTTCCTTATTTAAGTGAAGTGATATTATAAATTGATTGTTTGGGTGAAACAGCTTCCTGTAGTAGCTACAGAAAATAAGTACTTTTTTTTTTTACAGTTTTTTATGGTTTTTATTTATCTAGACACCTTATGTCTATTTACTATACTTTTTCATGGGATAAAATATGAAGCAACAGAATAACAGTCAACAATATATTCATGCAGGCAGTACCATCTCCCAAATAAAAAAAAAGTTTTTTTTTCTAGTCTTAAGTTTAGTGCTGCACAAAGTTAATTAAATAGTTAATAGCTGTTAAACATATGAAGTAGAAAAAACTAATACAATTTAACAAGTAACAAATATCATTAGAAGATTTGGAAAATACTGAAACACTATTCCAGATAAAAAGGAAACCTAGGAGATTAGATGAAAATGTTTATAATAAAAATTGATTGAAAAATCAAAGCAGTCAAGACTGAAAAACCAAATCGGTTATTGTTGTTTTGTTATTTAAAATATTTTTAAAAAATTAAATAAATAATACAAGTGGAGTTCAATTAAGTTTTGGTAGTGAAATAATGTTGAAAAAATAAAGATAAACTTAAACAAA
Organism: Oncopeltus fasciatus; assembly: GCA_000696205.2. Lineage (NCBI taxonomy): Eukaryota > Metazoa > Arthropoda > Insecta > Hemiptera > Lygaeidae > Oncopeltus > Oncopeltus fasciatus. The sequence continues at coordinate 183,830 of KZ808166.1, read as the reverse complement.
GAGAATGCTTATACTTAGTTTGTTCAAATATAAGGAACCAACATTATAGATATACGACAACTACAAGTTAATTAAATTTCCCATTTCTGATGACTCTTTCATAAGTACATGAAAAACGTGACTTTTAGTGACTAGAAATACCTATCCAATCGAACTTGCTAACCGCTAGCTTTGAATGCATAATTTTAATATTATATTGAAAAACATTCTGGGTGCAAGTCAAGAACACAAAGAGAGGAAGAGCTAAAGGAGGTTTTCAGTGGGAAGAAGAAGGTCAGGGTCAAGGGGAAGTGGATATCAGTCAGGCAAAGGTTGAAGGTACTCATGGGGAGGTCGTGGGTTGGGGCTCAAGTACTCTTCTACTTGGGAAGGGGCATGCGCAGTAACAGGTGAAGGTGGGGGCCGAGGCAGCTGGGGTGTAGCATCCTGAAGTTCGGAATAGAGCTCAATGAAGTTGGGCCTGTCCTTAGGCTCGGTTCGCCAACAAGAGTGCATCAGCTCACAGATCAATTGAGGACAGTCATCAGGAGGGATCAGCCTCTCACCATGATTAACCAGTGTTATAACCTGTAAAACAACACACATACATTAACCACTACTCGTTTGTTAGTCATATAAATTCAGAATGAAAAATGAAAACAATATACTTAATTTTCTTAAGTATAACATACTGTTAAATATTTATTTTTTTCAAGGTGAAACAGATACAGATAAACCAAATCTTTACACTCTTTAATCAAGGTTTCTTTTTATTTTATTCTATAATTAGTCAGCTGGGGCATTAAGAAATAAATAAATAAGAAATAAATAATGTCAACAAAACATAGGATAGCTGCAGGTTAAGATTCATTGTAATAAAGAAATATTTATGTATTTTACTTTAGAATCATACAATTTTTTTTTCCTTAAATATAGTAATTTTATTTCTCTTGGGAAGGGTAGCAAGTGAATGTTTTTGATATCAGCCAAATTTTACTTTTGGAGATAAAAATGTTTAATAATTCACAGTCATTTAATTCTTCACCTGTTATAGTTTAGAGAGTTCCAAAGAAATGTAGTTATTGAAAAGAATTTTTTCAGAATGAAATTTGGCACTGTTAAATGCAAAATGAAAAGTTAAAAAAGAGAGTTTGTTGACCGTAGATATTATTCTAAGATGATTTTAGTTGGGGTTCGGTCGAGGTAGATCCAAAAAAACACAAATTAAAAAAATGTATTTTTTTAATGAAGGATTATCTGACATCGTTTCGGCTTACATTGTAAGCCATCTTCAGGGCTGTAGAAATACAATGTCATGAGAGAGACATTGTATTTCTACAGCCCTGAAGATGGCTTACAATGTAAGCCGAAACGTTGGCAGATAATCCTTCATTAAAAAAATACATTTTTTAAATTTTTTTTGGATCTACCTCGACCGAACCCCAACTAAAATCATCTTAGAATGAAAAGTTAAGTAGTTGAGCATTATTCAATATTTCATAAATTTGAGTAAAGAACATTTTTTCAGTATAGTGGACATACTGCTTAGTTTAGACAAATGAAACACAACCCAGATACATTTAATGACAAAATAAATATTTTAGGAGTTCCACGGAAAATTTAACTAAACCCATAACCGTAATTTTACTCCCTAGAACCTTTTTTATTGATGAAAGATATATTCTATAAGAGTGGGGCATGGGATGTTATACTAATTATAATTCTGAGATATCAGCTTAGTTAAACGAATTTTGATGAAATTTTGTTAATGTATTTATCTAGAACAGAATAAGAAAATGCAGGAAAAAAAAAATTATGCTATGATTTCTAATGATTTCTGATGTTTTAACTCTCTGTAGTCACTACAAGTCCTAAAAATGGCTCCCAATCTAAGGCAAAACATTGATATTAGAAAATAAATCATACAGCTAATAAATTCTGAAACTATTACAATTTAATATATTTATTTCAAATAACACCTATTATTTGTGAGAAAATAAGTTTATTTAAATTTTTAAAAAATATATCATTTTTGGTTGGAAATTTCATATTCTAACTCCTCAAAAGGGTAATTCAGGAATCAAGTAATCTGCTCTACTATGAGGATCTGTATGAAACACCCATGCTTGGCCTTGGCAGAAGCCATGCAAGGCTTCCAATGATAAATGAAAGCATATTTAGAGCCATAGCTGTTTAGATTAGGGAAATTACAAGTAGAGAGTCTCTACCTCCATGAAAATAAGAGCTTGTATAGGAAGCCCTGTCCATAAAAAAAAAAAAAAATAATAAATATAATTCTTGCCAATAAATAAAATTTGTATTTTTGTTTTTCTTTTTTTTTTCAGAGGGGTAGGGGGGGATAAGAGAATAGCTAATACTAAGAAAAAAATTTTTTTGTGTGTTATAACAGTAAATTTCCTGCAGGTAATTGAAAGACAAATAAAGTTTGCCCATAATTTAGGTTTATTATTTAAACTAAACTGCAAAATTTAAATTAGATAATTCAAATTTAAAATATTAAAATTAAAAGTTATTGCATTCAGCTGATTAAGTTCAAAATTACATGGTCAAAACTTATCATTATTTGAAAACTAAAATAACATTTCAAATATCATAAAAATTAGGTATATACCTCTTCATTAGTATGGCCAAAGTAAGGCTGCTTTCCAAGACTATATATTTCCCAAAGCACTACTCCAAATGACCAAACATCTGATTCAAGGGTAAATCTCCCATAAGTCACACTCTCTGGAGCCATCCATCTTACTGGCATTAGCCGATGTCCTCCAATCTGCAACCAATAAGGCAAAGTGAGATAATACGAAAATGGAACCCATTCATACATCACAATTCATAAAAATACCAAGGAATCCCAGATATATACAAAAAGTCTTTTACAGTCAAGAATATTGATACTTTTAATATCTAATATTTTAAAAAATGTCAATTTCTAATATGAGTATATAGTACATATAGCACATAGTATATTGTACTTCAGTAAATGAAATATTATACTACTCCTCTACTTTAGTAAAATTTAAGAAATAATTATTATGATTAATAATGGGGAATAAAACATATAATATTCATGTCAAACCTTACAACCAGTTTTGGCTATGTTAAATCATCAGCTGATAAACAAATTCTTTTCTAATCCCCATTAAAGTATTGTAGTTAAAATAAATAAGATTATTTTTAAAAATTTGAATTGGAATTATAAATTACTGCAATTAAAAATATCAGATTCTTACTTTAAAAATCACTTGTGAAAACTCTTGCAACCAAGAGATTTATTTTTTCAACATGTCAAAAAAATAGAACTATTTGTCCATGTTCATATAAAATAAGGTACCTCAAAGAGATAAGTAGGGACAACTTAATAACCATTGGAAATATAACAAAAAATGATAGAATAAATATTTAATGAAATCAAATGGAGCATTCAAACATCAATACATTCAACAAAATGGTATAAATCTCACGCTGATAGCTGTAATATTCAAGATGTAAAGAGCAATTATAAATTTTTAATCCCCTTACAATGATGGATAATTATCATAGGTAGTTAGGCACATTACCAGATTGGTTAGAACCAAAATCCCGACTTTTATCAAAATAAGGTTCTACTGTTATTGAGAAATTTAGTATTTGACATACAATGTAAATTACTAGAGAAACTTTTTAAAATTTTATTTTTGGATTCTATGAGTCCTGAACATAAAACATCAAATATATAAAAACAGGAATTTAAATCCCACCAGTACATAAACATTTTTTTAACTAAAAATTTTAATATTTTTTTTTTTAACTTAAAAGAGATAAAAAAATCTTTTTGGTGCGATATTTATGAAATGAAATTTTTTTAAATATGACCCTTTCGAGTTGAACAGCATATTAAAAAGATGCATTTGGTCAGCATTTAGCTACCTTAAAAAAACAAACAACATTAAATGATTTTTATTTAACTGATATTGCCAGAAGAGAAAAACATTTAAATCAATGTTAAAACAATAGTGTAAGAACAGACTATTCTTTTATTTCCCTCAGTTTAAAAAACTGTAAAGCCTCAATAAAAAGGATTAACACATGATAAATTAAAATGTTAAAATTCCAATATGTTCAAGATGCATTGGAACATTCACATAAACATTTCTGAAGTTATTAGCTTCTGAAATTTAGTTAGGTCCTTGAAAGCTTTCAGATATTGTAAAATACTTTTTTTTTTAATTGATGTTATTTTTGCTCAAGTTTTTCTTAAATTAAATTTTTTAAATAGATTTTAGCCTTATAACTCATTTGAAAAGAGCATTAGTAAGATTATTCAACAAAAAAGTTTGATTACATACCCTGTAGTAGTCGCACGTATAAACATCTCTGCTCATCCCAAAGTCAGCTATTTTGACAGAGAGATTGTTACCAACCAGACAATTCCTGCATGCAAGATCTCGGTGAACAAAGCGCTGCCCAGCCAGGTATTTCATGCCACAAGCTATTTGCCTTGCTATCGACAACATTGATTCCTAAAATAAGTAAAGGATTGTTATTTAAATTTGTATTATTAATTTATATTTTCAAGAAAAGTGTAAACCATTCTAATTCTTCACTGTTATATTCATTAAATGTATATACTTAAGATGTTAAATCATTGTTAACTACTGCTATATTTTTATGAATAATGAAGTAGTTTAATAGATTAATAATAAATCTCTATTTTGCTGGTTTGTAGAACATAAATAATTTTAATACTGCATCACAAGGTACCTTGTATTTAATGAAAAATATAGCTACTTGACAATTGTTTTTTTTTTTTTTTGTGGTATTTAATCACACGTAAATTTTACTAATTTTTAGTGCAAGGGAACAGAATAAAAAATCTAACTGTCCTAGCCAGGACTCGAACCTGGATCTCCAGCAATCCGGGCCAGTGCATTTACCAATTATGCTACCGGGACCAGTCTGATAAGTTATTAAATTCCCCGCACTAGTGTCGAAAGTCCAACCTCCGAGGCTGACGGACTTTTAAAATATAAAAAAAATAAAACCTTTAACATGTTTATAATCCAATTTTGTATTACAGATAAACCCTTCTACAAAATCAACCAATTTTACTAGTTTAAAGAAAATATTTTTTTAAATAATCATTGCAATGCTTCTTATCAAAAGAGTTCAACTTTAAATATTAACTGGCCTTACCTTGTTCAGCCTTGGGAACATTGACTCTGGCTTCCAAAATTGTTTCGAATTACTTCGTAAGACTTCTGTTAGGTCCCCATAAGGCATGAATTCAAACACCATACAAGGATTCTTTCCTATGTCTGAAAATTAAAAATATAAATATTAAAAATATCCTTACTCTTAGATTACTTTCATGTTACCTAGAGAATGTAAGAAAGTGGTAGTAATTGCAGAATGAGAATAAGAGATCATTCAACTGAACTTCACAAATATCAATTTAATTTCAGATGACATTCCTTATATTTTTGTACAATTCATTACATGAATATATTTATCCTTCAAGACATCTAGCACAGATAATGAACTAACTACATAAAGAATTTCCAAACAATAACTGCATCTATCAAGCTATCCAAATCAAGATTAATTCATCTTTCTCTTAAATATGATTAGATTATGTTAACTTGTCAGAAAGTATAATTCTGGTCTGCAATTTTTTTATGTGGGTAGTTATGATATAAATTTATCCACCATATTTATCAGTTAGGCTATTATAGTTAAGGTAACTAGAAACTATTTAGATCTCATAAAATTTGTATCTGGCTTTTTTTGTATTCTGGTTTCTTCATGCAATTTATAAAGAAATATAAATTGCATGAAGAAACTAAAACAGGGAACTTCTCCAAAGCCAAACTCATATAAGGTGACTTGATTCCAAATATAATTTGATAATAAATTGTAATGATTAATGGCAAATGATTACAGACTTTTCTAAATTAAGTTTAGGCATTAACTAATTAAGTCAGTATCCCTTGAGTAAATGACTTGTTTTCAGCTGTTAATTTTGCTTGCCTATGTATAGGAAAGTTTTGCAATGCCATATGGGCAACACATTTCTGTATTGGGCTCACAAATGCTTCATTACAGTTAACAGTTTATTGACATTCTTTTCGTTTAGTCACATATACATAAAAGCATTATATGCTAATTTAACACATGTTTCAAATGTGTAAATAATATAAAAATGTGATTCTAAGAAAGTATTTAATATTCAGTCAGGATGAAAAGAAGGATATAAAATTCATAAAAGGTTTTATGAGAACAGCGAGAAAATATTTATTTATACATTTTTTCTAGACCACCTTTGTCATAATACTTTATTGGCTCCCTTGGCAATAAAGCATAAATATAACTAGTAATTATGAAATTTCAAAGAGGGAGTGAAAATAGAAGTTACAGTCAGCTTTTCAAGTAAACTTTAATTTATTCTAATTGTTTAAAAAAAAAAATGTATAAATATAATTTATACAAATATACTCTGCTTAAAGTCCCTGAGGAGAAATTGGCACATATTAATTCCATGCATTAAATTTAAAAATATTAGAAATTATTTTGATTGGAAAAAAGAAAGAAAAAAAAACATAAAGACATTTCTAAAATTTTATTTTTGAATTCTATGAGTTCTGAAAAAATATTGAGGAGAGAGGAGGTTATGATATGGGTTGTTTAGGTTAATTAGATTAGATTATTTTTAAATAAACTAGATATCTGTCTAGGAAGTGTATAAATTAAACAATAATAAAAAAAACTTGAGCTCAAAAGTATTAAATACATGAACCCTGTTCTTGTGTAAGTAGTCAAAGAAACAAAACACTGTGGCTGCTACTTAGAACACATAAAAGGAGAACGAGTAGAAAGGTTGAGTTCATTATTAACATTTATTTTAGACAAATAAGTCAATAATGAATTAATAAAAATTATATAAGCCCTGCATAAAAATAAGAATAGTAAGAAGGACAATTATTGGACAAGTATTTAATGGCCTACACATTTAATAATTTCCTGATGTTTGATCTTTGGTAAGAGCTTATAATTTAAACTAATAATTGAAATAGTCACTGAAATACCTTTTAGTGCAACACCAAGAAGGGAAAGAATATTTTCATGTTGAAATGCACTCATAATTTCCACTTCCCTCATGAAGTCATTTTCAGCCTCTTCAGAAGCTGAATCTTTCAATACTTTGATTGCTACTGTCTCCACTCGGCCATCAGGCCTTCTGAATTCACCTGTAAAAAATCAAGGCAACCAAGTTCAATATAAATTTAAATTAAAAATTAATAACAATACACACACACACATACTATGTACCTTACTTAAGACTTTTTGGTATATTTCAAAATATGTTAAAGGTTCTTTCTCCACAAATGAATCAATGACTTTCCCCCCTGAAGAAGGATTTCAAAATTAGTTTAACCCCCTTTGCTACTGGTAATAAAAAAAACAACAATTGTAGATCCATTATTAAAGGGCAGTGGGATTTAGAAATAGCTACCATTAAATCACAAAAATTATCTCTTTCCTGATGAATCTAGGATAATTTTATTGGTTAAAAGTGACCGTCTTTAAAAAGAAACAAACCACTGGCTATATTTTAACTGCTGAAGAGCACTCCTATGGTCTTGCCTCAACTATGATGGCTCTTCTTACACAGTTCTAATGCTACTGCAAAGTTTGTTTAATTCCAAGAGATGAGCATATCATCTCTTATATATTATATATATTGCAATTATTTTTTCAGGATATTCAAAGGTGTTTGTATTGTGGCCTTATGGAAGGCATTTCTTATTAAAATTCACCATCCCTAAGAACTTCAGTATTTCAATAATATTGATGGGCTTGAGAAATTCTTTAATAGTGCTGACTTCAATGAGTCAGGGTTTATTCCATTAGCATTGAACCTGTAACTAAAGAAAACCACTTCTTGTGGAAGACTCCCTTGATATTAAGTGGTAGACAAAACTAATTGAGACATTAGAAATATTCCTTAAGTGGTTTTCAAGTTCTTTTAAGTTCCTTAACAAAATGAATGAAAAAAAATTATTGTTATTTAATAATTACACTTAAAACTAGAATTACAGACACACTCAACTCATAAAGTTTTGATTTTCTGAATAATTATGAATATAATTTTTTTTTTAAATTTAATATTAAGGTTCATACTTTTTTAAGTTTAGAAAATAAATTTTATTGTTAAAAAGTAAAATTTTTAAAAGAAACTTCCACTCCTATCAATTATGGCCTCTTGGGTTTAAGAAAATTTTCCGAAGTTCTGAGAATAATAAGATAATGCCCTACCTCTAATTACTGTAATTTTGCTGATCAACAGAAAATATTTTAGTGCTATGAGTCAATTTGCATTCCTCTTAAATATAAATTGAATCAGGTGATCATTACAATATTTTTATGAAGCATGCTAATTATCATTGGACAAAACTGAATGAAAGCCTAATGTAACAAAAAAAAACCTTATTGTTCCAGGTCAAATTCCATTAAGTCTGAACTTAACTTACAAAAAAAAAAAAAAAAGTGATTTAAGCCTATAAATTATTTTAAAGTGAATGGAGCTTTCCCAGCTCCAAAGGCAACTTTAATTTGCTTCTATTTGCTTCTTCAAGGAACTGGAACTATAATGAATAGTTAACAGTTTAATAATCATACCAAAACAGTAAATCAAATTATCAGTAAAAAGTAAGTACCACTTCTATTGGTAATTTTAGGGAAAAAGCTACTGTTACATCTATAACATATTATAGATTATAGTGTCACATTTTTTGCTTTAAAATGCTCAATTAGTAAGTTATTTATTTTAAAATATTTTTTGTTAAATAATTTCATAGATTTTCTTTTTTCTTTTATAATAAATAAAATTATTATTTTATTAGCTACAAAATTAAGTAATCTAATGTGTATCAGAAAAAATCAATTGATGTTAATAAGCTATAATTTCTCCAATAGGAGCAAAGGAAAGACCTACCCTTATAGACCTTCCCAAAGCAGCCCTCTCCAATGCACTGACTGTTCTCAAAAAGGACACTCTCGTGAGGTATGAGAGGGAAACTGGCTGGGCTGGAGTCTGTTCCCATGTAGCTTGGATTAGTGGCAAACCTTTCAGCATCTATTACACCTTTCTTGAGGCTAATGGGTGTAGCCTGAGAACAAAGTTAATAAGTACAAGTATGTTAGAAAATTAAAATATATAAATAGTAAAAATAACAATAAATCACTATTTTTAAAATTAGCTATTGAGCTGGGCAACCTAAAGGAGTTATAGAGTTAGCTGAATTCTTATAACCAAACTTTACCTCAACTTTTGTAATAAATCTCAAGCAAATTTGACACAATTATCGAGCAAACCATGGTAGATGCTATAAAAGTCATAAATTGAAATAGAAATTACCACAAGAAAAAAATTATCATAGGAAGACATTTATGATTCATAGCTCATCTAGGACCTTATAATGACCAGAACTTGCAAGACTTAGCAATGCATCATATTTTGGCTGGTAATTATCAACAAATACCAGAGTAAATTCACTAAATTTACATTTTAGATATTCTGATATGTGACAAGACTTGTATTTAAATTGTGCTTACAATGTTACAAAGATCACTTCCACTGTCAAATGAAATCAGTTATCTTGCAATTGATTCTCATAGGAATTATTAAAAAAACATTTTCAATTAAATTGAGGCCAGTACTTTACTAGTTTTTTCATAAAAAGTTTTTTACTTTTTCATTAAATTCATTGTAATATAATTGAGATTGATCTGTTGCAGATATTTCTGATGAATAATTTAAATATAACTTGAAAAATCAATCACTAACACTATGACCAGAGCATATGTTACAATCGATAAAATATGGGCCTGGCTAAGTAGCAATGGGCCATATTCAAATGAATATTGTTGGGGATTTATGAGCATGTATGTAATGAGAGGACTGCTAGCAGATGGCCACCTGTCCCCAGGTGACACCACTCCTCCACTTATAAGAGGAATTCCTATTTTCTAAGAACAGCTTCCTGGCTCATACTGAAGAGCCTTCAGTTTTCTATACAGCTATAAAAGTGGTTTACAAGTAACTCTCAATTCAGTCTGAGATGGAGCATCTCAGAGCATCGGGATGGTCATGGCCTTTTCTGTGCCAGTGACAGTAACTAATGAGTCCAGATCTCACGTAGAAAATATAGCAAGTTGATTTAAGGCCTCTTTGCGAATAAGAACTTTCCCTTTAGTTTTATATTTTGTAATTAGCCAATTGTTTTGGTGTTCAATTGTTTTTATTTATTTTTTTTTAGTTAGTAAGGGCAGTACTTTTATTGTCATCAGTATTTGCAATTTTTATCTGTATATATTTGCTATTAGTAGGTATTGTAACAAATTAACTTTAATTTATTTTGGTGTTGTCCATATTGTACTGTAGCCTATAACAATATAAAGGCTCAGTGCTCTGACGGTGAGACTAAATTGTTTTGGAATGGCAATTCCAAAAGTGGCAACTTTCTTTGAGTTTAAAGATTTTTTTTTAATGAGCTATGATAACCTTCCAAATATTGCCTTATAAAAAGAAGTAGGTTCTGGTATTACCATTGGAATGGAGGTAGACTTGCGGGCAAAGTTGAGGCGAGCCCTCCTGCGGTAATTTAGATACAGGCAGGTCATGACTGAAAGGCAGAAGATCAAAAGAAAGAAGAAAACTGCCACAGTGGTGATGTTAGACAGCAGAAATGTTGTGACTGTAACCAACAGACTGCTTCCGCTCGCCTCCTGTACAAACATATTTATTTTTGTTAGTGAATCAACATTATCTTACTGGAATATTTCAGAAATATAGACCTTCCATACCATAAATCATTAACATAATACATATCTGTAACTACTGAATATGTATCCATATTTGGAAGTTGAAATCAGTAGATTTTGAGATTTCCCTTGTATGTGTGTAAATACATGAAATCATGACACTGGATAATATTTAGTTTCCAGCAATGAAATTCTTCACAGATTTGTTTGTTGATAAAGGATAGACTTTAGGAGTTAAATAAAAAAATTGAAAAATTAGTAGTGAGGGTTTACTTAAACCATAATATTTCAATACTACATTCTAAAAGTCACAGTAAGTTGTTTTTCTCAATGAAAATTGACATACAGTGTTTAAATATTAAAAAGTTCGTTAGTGTACAAAATCATAAGAATGTGGTTTCTGTAACATGAAAATTTTAAATGGATATGTTTATTAACTATTATGGCGAGAGGTTTGCTTCTTTTATGCAGTTTCTACATAATGGAATTTTTTATTTAGGTTTACTCCAATGATAACATGAATTTTTTTTCTAATGATATGATTTTTTGGTAACTCGGACACTAGGGCTTTAGTATCTGCAGTCGTCCAAAATTCCACATCCTCCTTCTCCAATGATAACCCTATCTGAATTTAATTTCTTGTACGTTATTTTATATTTTTGACTGTATTTTATTATTACCATGCAAATACTAGATGTTTATATTCTAAATGTGCCATTAGCCAATATTAGGGGGTTAAGTGATTTTAGTGATTTAAGTTTAGTTGATTGTAGCAGAAACATTAGTAAGCTTCTACAATAGTCTGTGCTTGACAGTTCTTACAAAGCCAATGCTATCTAGAAGGTTTTATACTTTTTAATGGTTTAAATAAGACCAGTTAAGTAATTCTCTATGTAATCCATTATTAAGAAACTTGGAATATTTAATAGGTGTGGTATTGATATAAATTAATTTGCAAAGCTCCTTGAAATACCGTAAATTTTGATATGATTTTCACATAAAAATGATATAGATCATATACTTCTACATTTGACACAAATCATACTTCATATTTCTTTTTCATATTTGTAATAATAATAACGAGGAAATATACGAGAATTAATTTAGTATAAACCTTTCATATCTTCTACGTGTTTTTAGATATTAATTAAATTACAAAATGATTTGGAAAGGTCCAGTGCAACCCAGTGTCATGAATCTTATCTTTAAAAAAAGAATTTTTAATAAACATGAGTGACTTTGATGACATAAGGAAATTCAAAAAGATGATTTTAAATAATAAAGAGTGACTTTGATAACATAAGGAAACTTTAAAAGAGAACAATTGAGAAATTGTTATTTCAGACCACATATTTTATGTTATGCTCTAATATGAATTGTGGGAAAAGAAAAATAAGAAAAAATTAGCTACAAATATTCATTAACATTAATGCTGGAAAAATTGCTTTGTTACGCAGCCCTGGCATGACGAATATTTTTAAAAATACAGATGCCAGAGAGATTTTAGAGAAATACAAAGACAAATTTGTGTTCTTTTTAAAATGACTGGGTCTGGCTCAGTTCTCTGAACTCAACATAAATTCTTATTTAAAGAGTTGAGCATTAAGAAAGCCCATCTGAAGCTGTCTGTGAGTTTCAATCCCCTCATTAGCAAGTGGCTTTTGAGGTCTGCTCCATGAAGTCTGTAATTTCAACATCTTATTTCTTTAAGACCTCTTGTATCATAATAATAATTTAATATTGTTTTGATTGGAAATAACCATTATAAGTATTGAATTAAACAACTCCACACTTTTTCTGATATGTGTGTAAAAAAGAAATAAATCATTCAAGAATAACTCACAGTGTCATTTATTTTTGCCTATTTCTCAGAAAAAGAGGGTACGCTCCAGAAAGCATCACAAATCAATTAAAAATCATAGATTAGCTTGAAAATTTAGCACTGGAAACTGATTACGCATGGTTTCAAAAAAAAAAAAAAACTTCATTGAATACCACACCAAGCTAAATGTGCCATCTTTGATGAAAAGTAAATCCTTGCTGCTCAATTTAATTTATAAAGTTTTTTCGCCCTTAAAGTAACAAAACTTCTTTCTTTTTAAGAAAGTTCTGATGTGGTTATGATCACATGACCTACAGATACGAGTTTTGCAGGCAAAACCCTGATATTGTGGGAGTCGTAACCTAACTTGACCAAGTTACTAGTTGTAAATGCAGTACTCGGGGGGTCCAACGGTTTTAGAACCTTTTGAATGAAGGCATATATTATCCCCCTTCAAAAAATTCAAGAGTCAACCTCCGATTTCAAACCCACAATATTTGCATCTGTTAACAGGCAAACCCATTATTCGCCTTAGTCCATGCAAGGCTTTTAGAAAAATTTATTGTTTAACTACCTTTACTATTAGTCTATTAGGAGGAACTTTTCATCTTCCCTACTTGAATCAAATCTTATTTAGGATTTTAAAAAATCTTTCACGTGGGAGAAGTGTAAACTAAGCAGATTCCCCATATTACATTTAAAGATGAACATAGATAAGATTAAATGGCTAGTTTAATCCTAAAACCAATAAAAAAAAAAATAGTAGGTAGTTATGGATAGCTCTACAATGAAAGAGTGGAGAAAGCCCTTAACATTTTTTGTTAAAACCATAAGTATTTTCCTAAATATACTTTTAAAATAAAAATAAGATAAAACAAAAACTTTAGTAAAATAACACTTCCAACTATTAAATTATATAAAATTATATTATGACATTAATTATAACAAAGACACTTAGTTATTCAATTTTATATAATTCATTTATTCAACAGCTTTCAAGAGAAAGCGAAACCCTTAAAGTTACTTTCCAAAGTATTTTATTTTATATTCGTTTTCATAAAAATTGTGTAGAATATAAATGCTAGAAAATTTTGTTTTCACCTATTATTTTCTGTAATTATTTTTCTTTGCTTTGAAAATAGCAGAAGTACTGTAAATTTTCCAATTTATCTCTAAAAAATCTATCTCCGCATCAACCCATTCCAGACTACTAAAGAACTAATTAAACAATTTGCAAAAGGAAAAAAAAAATATTAAAAATTAATCTAGTTATTTTTTTAAAAGTTCTTTAAAATGTTTGTGAACCCCTTTTTAAATTCTACTATGCAAGATTATTGAAGATGTCAAAAGTCGTATTAACAGGAATAGCTTGATTTCCTTATAGGAAACCTAAAAGTTGTATCAGCTAATTTATTGCATACATTGAGAGTAAACTAATTCAGCTTGTGTTTGACATATTTTTCAATTTTATTTAGGGCAATGAGTAATCTCCACTCGTCCAGGAAGTGTAAATTAGATGGGAACCTTCAAGATTTAATTTATAGTTGTATCAATAGGCGATCGATCTAAAGATTCTGTTGTATTGTTTATCTCCTCACCGGAACCAGATTATTTGTCGCGAGATAGTCGCCACGGTCACCATGTTAGTGGGCTAAATGTAGATTATCTGGGCACTTCCTTTCCCCGCCGCGATCTGTTTGGGAGCGGCTCAAGAAACATCCCCCCAAAGCCGTTTGGTACGGGGTGGTTTGGGGGATCGGGAAAAAATCGGTAGGCACATATTTGTTAAAGTTACCGAATACCTTCCCCCCTACAACCCCTCACTTGAAATGTACAAGACGTCGAGGCGTCGTGAGTGGAATAGGTTAGTTTAATCCATACGCTAATTGTAGGGTACACTGCGAATGAATAGCCGTCATTCGGGAATGGAAAACATATGGAAATAAAATAAATAATACTATCGAAAACTAAAAAATTGTACAAAGAGGTAGCAACCAAATATAAATAAAATAAAGATTGAACACAAGTTGAACGTACGAACTAAGATATCTCCATGGGCATCAGTCTCAACTGTAATTTTCAAAAACATTGTTTTAAACATTAATAAATGTATTAATGCATTGCTAAAATTTTGCTCTTTAAAATGCCAAAAAAAACATATACAAATTAATTTACTAAAATTAAGTAATTTTATATTATAAGTGATAGTTTTCACATGAATAATAACTGATATATAATAATATTCAACAAATTTCATCCATGAAAATTAAGCTGAAGCTAATGATCAAACTATTATATATCTATAATGTAAGGCAGATTTAGATCTCTGAGTTCTGGCCAGGAGGGGAGAGGAGTGAAATGAAATAAAAAGACCAAACAGTCTACTTTCGGGCTTGAACATGTTGTCACCATTTCTTTTTGCCAAGTTTTCGCACATCTTATGATGGCTTTTTCAGGCCTGTGTGGATAATGAGATCGACCATTCTCCAATCAGCCATGCAGAAACTATCACAGAATTTGCGAGTGCCCGACACAGTCAAGCTTGGAAGAAGCCTATGTGAACGACATTTCTCTTGCTCATCAAACCACTTTCATTTACAATCCATGGAGTGAAAAGTCTATAAACTGCAAAGCCCCCATAGAATCAATTGAAGCAGTAAGTTTGGTCTTTTAATTGGCTTACCCTTCAATAATAGTATTTTCAAAAAAACAACTTAATACTAAAATATAAAGGACAAATAAGATAATATATTATAGGGGCAAGTTTTTTATGTGTCTTAATGTTTATCTACGCTATAAAGTACTCACCTTAATGGGTACAGGGGTCGTGGCATTCTGTACATCGAGGATTGTCTTGTTACCGAACGGTGAGTCACGATGAGGAATCACTGCTATCGGCTTGGGCCGATCCGTTACTGTAAAAGAGTAACAGTGAAATTTAACAGGTCTAATTCTAAAATATCTTCTATGATTTAGTGAAAGGTTAATATATATAATTAATAAACATGAATATTACGTAATAAAACCAGTATGTTCTACAATTATTTGTCACAACATTAATGATACCCCCCTTCCACCACCCTGCCTGGTTCGTAAAATAGAATAAACAATGCACTGCAAATGCCTAATTTAGTTTCCCTATTTGAAAAATAGACGGGACAACACGACCCAGTTAGATAAATTCTTAAATAACTTTTTTAATCTGATTCTCACATAAAAATTATGTATATCATTTACTTCTACACTTGACACATACTATACTTTTTATTTATTTTTCATAACTGTAAGAATATTAACGAGGAAATAAACGAGATTTAATTTAGTATATACCTTTCGTATCTACATTTTTTTTTAGATATGAAAGAGATTACAAAACTATTTGAGAAGGTCCAGAGTCGTAAAAAATAGAATTTTGAATAAACAAGGGAGACTTTGATAACATAAAGAAACTTCAAAATATGATTTTGAATAAACAAGAATGGCTGCTAACATAAGGAAACTTCAAAAGAGAATAATTTATGAAAATGTTATTTCAGGCAACATATTTTATGTTATGTTACAATAATAATTGCGGGAAAAGAAAAATAAATAAAATTATCTACAAATATTCCATTTGTTAATTTGTTCAATTATTTTAACATCATTGCTCGAAAAATCTCTTTGTTTACGCAGCTCTGGCATGACGAATATATTTATTTTTAAATACAAACGCCTGAGAAATTTTAGAGAAATACAAACACACACATTCTTGCAAATTTGTGATTATTTTTAAATAGCCTGGGTACGGCTCAGTTCTCTACTTAAATTCTTATTTAAAGAGTTGAGCGTTAAGTGTTCCCGTCTGAAGCTGCCTGTGAGTTTCGATCCCCTCGTTGGCGTAAGGCAGTTAAGAAGCTATTGAGGTCCGCTTCATAAAGCCCGAAGAGAGTCAATAGCCTCTCGTATATCTCCGTCCAACAAAGCCATCTAATCTTCCTCGGAGGAAACCCTCAGGAAATATTTAGAATTTTAATAATGAGCCCACTAAAAGCTCAAGGAAACTTTCTTCAATTAAATTAAGTAGCGTTTTATTACAGGAGTCCTTAATAGAAGATCTTTAACAGAAAATCTCTGGGTGACTGATGGACGGATTATAAAAAGGCCAAATTAAAAATAATAAAAAATTGTACAAAGAAGCTGTGAGCACTAAGCAGATTAGGGGCGTTTCAATGAATATTAGTGATTAAAATAATTTACTATTACATTTATCGTTTTCGTCTTGAATGAGGTAGACCTAGAATGAGGTTGAATGAATAAACAAGAATGAGGAGAACCAATGGGGAGCCAAACCAACTAATTTAGTGAAGTTAAAATTCCCCACCTTAAGCACAGCTGTAGTTTACTTCTGGAGAGTGGTGCTATCTGTGGTGAGACCCAGCAACTACCTTCCCTTGGGCATACCAGTCATTCCTGCCTTTGACATGTCTTCTAATCCTACATGCCTCCCTTTGGAATACATATATTATGGCAGAATAGAAAGCAAGTAGCCCTCTCCGGGCACGGAAGAAGGAAGAAAGAGGAACGAAGAAAAGAATAAGAAAATAAGAAAATTTTCATTTCAGACCAGCGAGTGAAGCTTGAGAAAATGTGATCAACCACTTACATTTCTCACATTCCTGGCATCATTTAAAGCTCCATAATATTCTCCCCTTTAATAATATTAACCTACAGTTCTCAACAGTGCTTTCAGCTCAGCAAATACCCACAATAAATCAGCCATAGACTTAACCTATTTTCTATCTCCTTTCATGTTTTTTTTTATTTCTATTTATACAATTTACTATTATTATATTAATTTTTAGTTAATTCAACTAACAGTCCATTGAATTATTTACTCAAACCTCCAGCACTAACACTAAATCTTTTGATGTGCTATATCAAATGCATTATACTTATATTAGAAAATACAAAATGATAGCATGGCCTTCAGTAAACAACAATTTTAAATATCATTCTTATTATGTACTTTTCGTAAAATGTTTATTCAAAAGATAAAGACCTTTTTACACTCAAAAATTTTAGGATATCCATATTTTTTCTTAAGCAAGTTTCTTTAATCTTAGTTTACTACAAACCTTCTTTCCTCACTTCCAAACTTCATACTATAATGAATTCATCAAATTATTTGCAAAATAAAACAATTAATTAAATTAATCCATTTTAAAAATAGACCTCAACGTTCATCATTACTTTCTTATATTTTCTTTTTATATTTTTTTGGAAAATTGTTCCATACTATTCTACTGATAACAGCCTTAATGATCTCATTAACACATCCAACTGTTTTCTGAAGTCTGCTAAACTATTAAATTTGAAGTTTTAATTAATAATAATAATAGACGCATTCATGAAGAAATCTTAATTCTTTACCTATCCCACTAAGGAGAAACTATAATATGATCAAAATTTAAGCTCCCGCGAACACGCTCACAATATCTTCGTTATTATAAGTTATTATGAAACTAATTAAATTTTACACCTAAAATTTAATTGTCAACATTTATTTTATTTTTTTTAGTATAAATTTATAGTATTTATAGCAGACTATAATCTAAACAACCCTATTCTAAACAGATCGAGCTTGGCCTATACCTCGGGACTTTAGAATAATGGTCACTATAGTCAGACCCACCCTCTATAACCTTAAGTGGTTGGATTGGAGGTAATAAATAAGTAACATAATCTTTTCGGTAAAGATAGGAATTTTAAACATGAGTATTGATATCAGTGTAAGAGAAATATTGGCGAGCTGGAGGAATGAGATTCGTTGGGTCGCCATTGTCCTGGGACAGTTGGAGTAGAGGACAGATGAGAGGACACCAGAGTTGGCAGTGGAAGAGGCATTTACGAGATATTTGAAGGAGATTTAGTGAGTTTGTATGTACGCGCACGCGTTTCCCCAAACTTCCATATTCGGCCCCGACTCTCGCAAGAGACCAGATGATAAAAGATATCACGTCCTATGAAATTTCACCCCGCATTCCAGACATACTGGATAAGATTTTTTTTTTTCTTTGATTTTTGTAGGTATACCTCGTGAAAATAAATCGCAAATCTAGATACTCGAATTTGTAATTAGAGACGATATTTATTCTTCCCTACGATCCATCTACACTTTCTCCTGATAATGCATAGGAGAAGTCAAAAATGTGGTTCTCCAAATTTTTCACATATAAGAACGCACTCACCCATATATTTGTCTGTATTCGTTTTGTATTCGGTTCAGTAATTTTAAAATAAAGGGACAAAATTAAATTAGGATTTTGAGCTTTTGAGCAACAAATTGCGTTTTTCACATATTATATTCTACAATTTATATCACAATAACAATTTTTTTAGATATCAAATTAATAATAATACTAATGACGACGAATATATCAATATTTTCTTCAGGAACTCATATTGGAGATTGCAAAAAGAAACTAAAAATAAATTTAAAAACCAACGTTTCGGCCTAAATTTCAGCCCATCATCAGAACGAAACGTTGGCTAAAATAAAAACTTTTTGGTTGCAGACTAACCATCTTTTTCAACTCCCAAGACTGAATTCCTGATAATCCTCTTTTCATAAAAAATCGACGGTGAACAAGTTACCTCTATATTAGAATATCTTTCGTACTTTAATAATTATTTTTTCAGAATTTCATTTTAATTTATTATTTGCCAACCGCCTTTTTTTTAAAACTCTAAAGTGTCATTTGCACCGTGATAATTTTCGGATGTGTTTACTCCATGAAGACCATCAACGCAATTGGCCATATTTTATTAAAATACAAAAAAGATTAATGAGCTTCTGGGGGAAGTGTAATAATACAGCAAGATTGATATTTAGTCACCACTCTTTGTCTTACATCAAAGTCAGAAATATTTATTAATTTTTCTACATATTTCACTAATACTTTTTTCTTGCTCTAGAGACGTACCTGTTACACGTGGGCATAGGAGGTCCTTGGTGGGTCTTCCTTCATGTGGACAGAAGCACATATAGGATTTATCTTTCTGGATACACCCTGCCTCCGGACCACAAGGGTTTTCAGAACAGTTGCCTCGCCGCAAAACCTCTCCTGGAACACAAATTAAAACTTATTATATGGGAAAAAAATAATAAAAAAATACTAAGTACGGATACACGTCTTAAGGGTGTTCGGGAAACACTCCCCCCAAATTGGGAGTTTCAGGGAGAATAAAATTAATTATCTGGCTCACTACAAACAGAAGTCGGAAAAACTAACCGTGTACTGTGTATGATAAGCCTCGGATCTTTGCGTCGGGACAGATGCCCGATTGTTTAAAAAATTTTGTGATTTTTTACTCCTATCGAACCTAATAGAAACTGAAGATAAGAACCAGTGAAATTTGTGTGTGTGTGTGCCTTTCAACACTATGCAGGCCACAATTTTTAGTTTTTAAAATTAAAACTCAACATATTTCTTTTAAATGCAAAATGTAAAGACTAAATTTGTTGTTGAGCACAGTCGGACCAATAGCAGTGTGGGATTGACTGAAAAATGAGAGTTAAATACGTTTATTGGATGAAGTGAAGGTGATTTAGAGTAATGAAACTTAGCACAAGTTTTCATTTGTTGAAATATATTCAAGAAATATTCTAGTATTATAAATTATAAGAAATATTCCATTCTTAATTATTCAAACCTACTCTCTAAGTTTGAATAATTAACCTGTTAACCAAAGAGTTTTACAATTTTTGCATAAAAAAATTATGCAATTTTTGAGGACGTATTCATATGTCCTACCCGTACCCGATATTTATACGTCTTGCCCGGTTAACAGGTTAAGAGTGGGGTTTAAATATAAATTTTACACTCTGAGAGCCAAAATTAGCTGTATTTCTAAATTAGATTCGGCATATCGCTTTTAAATGTAAAATTTCATCGAATGTGTATGCTTTTGAGCGAAATCGGAAGAATAGGTATGGGAGATTATCTATTGATTTTGAAGCAAAATGAGATTCAACAGAGATTTATTAATCATAAGAAAATGTTTAAGAAGCTGCACAGTGAAATAAAATGATTGCATTGTGGAGGGTTCTGTTTGCCTAAACCCAAAATTTCATTTTATGCTTTATAAATTTAAATTCTATGTTTTCCTTACTGAAATTTGGCATGTCGATTTAAATGTAAAAAAAAAATGGCTGAGTTTGAAACCGGACGAATATGGGGAGAGGGGTATCGAAAAAAACATATAGACAAACATCAAAGAGTATTGATAATTTAAAAATATTTCAAGAGCACTAAAAAAAAAAATCCTTAATTCTTAATATGTTTTTATTAGTTTTCCAAACCCAGAGCAATATTCAATATTCAATTAACAAATAAGNAAAAAAAAAAAAAAAAAAAAAAAAAAAAAAAAAAAAAAAAAAAAAAAAAAAAAAGATATCAGAAAAGGTTTCCAAGAACAATGATGAAGGTGGTGTGATTGGAAAACGTCCATTAGTTGTTTTAACAATTCGCCCCCTCCCCCTTCCCTCAAGAGAAAAGTAATTACACAAAACACTTCCAATTTTATAACACACGAGCTGGGAAAATTAACCGAATTCCCCAGCAGTGATGTTGCAAAATATTTCATTAACTCTACTCCCAAGTTCTTGTAATGACGAACATTTCTCGATCTTGTCTCTGATTTATTTGAGATGGATAAAAATAAGGGTAAGTGACTAATTTCATCTTACAAGCTAGAGAGGGTATCGAGAGGAAGATGAAGATTACCATCAGGCAAGATCTAAACTGCTCGAGAAGGAAAAGAAGAGTAGGTGTTATAGTTATCGCTTAAGCTTCATAGTTACACTCTTAAATAATTTATGCTATATGTTAGATTATTTTATGGTTCAGTTGCGCCAACTGGAGGTAAAAGAGTTTAATAATAATTTAGTATTTATTGAGAAAGAATTAATACAAGGAGTGATTACAAAACACACACACACAAAAAACAACTAAAATTATTATTAATTTTATACTTAAGAAAGAAAAACTTTGGTACATTCCTAAAAAGGAAACCAAATGAGGTCCCTAATGGGAAGTTGTTTGAGAATAAGGATGGCGACTTCTCATTTAAAAAAAATGACTAAAGTAAAGCGACGTTTGGGGAAAGGTTAAAATATATAATGCGTAAAAAATGAATAGAATTAGGACAGGTCGCAGTGCACTCCCATGAGGAACTCCTGTTTCTGTAGAGCAGCATCTTGTGGCCTCTCTCTCTCCCTCTCTCTCTCTCGATATATATATATATATATGTACGTGTAACANTATATATATATCATTAAAAAGAAACCTATGCAACCACTAATGATTATGAAGGATGGGTCATCAATAGCCAACCTATCTAAACACCTATGGAACTCGGTGGTCCTTTATTATGTCAATAAAAGATACGACTAGAACGGGAATAAAAGTAGTGACTGACTTAGAAGTCTTACCCGAAACCCAAAGAGAGTAATATTGGCATTCATATTTATAGCTTCTTCTACGCAGAAACAAGAAAAAATTAAGACTTCTTTAAATAAACGAACACGAATAAATCATCTTTAATTATCCTGAGATAAATATACTAAAACCGTACAGCTATAACGGAATGAAAACATTTTCCGAATCACAGACAGGTACAAATATAAACAGAAAGTCATAATGGCCGCATTGAAGTCTATAAAACCAGTTTAACAGCCGCAGACGTTTCTCATACAAGTTTCAATCTCTTTAATGTAATACTAAGTACAAAGTCTGTCTTAATTTAAGATATATAGAAGGGTATAAATAAGAGCAGACAATAAAATTTAATAAGAAAACAGTAGAGAATACTATATGTAAAAGGTATATCAACAGAAATTTTCTTTAAAATTACTTGAAGTCATCTTAACTAAATTAGTTCGTAACGTTTCTTCGTTAATAAGCTCTATAAGTAAATATGTGAAAAAAACTTTTTTTCCGCTCAGTATATTTTAACACATAGTGTATTATATACAATTTTTCATACTTCAAATAAAAACTAAGATATTGCTATAACAAATTTTGCTCTCCCTCATAACCCTTCTCTTCAAAAGCAAAAATCAAAATTTTTAAGAATTTGAAATAAAAAGCCCTAATGCCGAATTTGTATTCTGTATCTTAAAAATTATAAGTGCCACTCAATACTCAAAATTACATTCTTAGAGATCTATTTCTTGATAAGCGTTTTTTGGAAAAAGATTATTAAATATAATTATTAGATGATTTTAGTTGGGGTTCGGTAAAGGTAGATCCCAAAAAATACAAATTTAAAAAAATGTATTTTTTAAAAGATTATCTGTCAACGTTTCGGCTAACTTTGTAAGCCATTTTCAGGCTATCAAGAAGACAAGAGGAGACGCCCTGTCCCTAAGTTCACATTAGATGACTTCTCACTGACAAAAGGCGAGATATCCCCCTTTAATTTAAAAAAAAAAATTGTATTATTTTGGATCTACCTTGACCGAACCTCAACTAAAATCATCTAATAATAATATCTACGGTCAAAAAAATTCTCCTTTTGAACATTATATAATATAGTTCTTATAAAATCCAATTTTGTTCTGTATTTTCTTTAGTAACGCTAATATTAAATATTTTATAAATTTTGGCTTCCCCGAAATCATTCCTCCCCTTCAAGGTTTCAGCTATTAAATACTTCATCCTACGGTAAGCAAAAATAAGCTTAAATAGCGAATTTGGTAATTATTTTTAAAAGAATTATGAAAACTAAAGCGCGTACAGACATATACATGTATATAATTTTAAAAGACTATATTTTTAGTATGTTCTATGAATGATCGATAAAGATAAGTTGAAATTTATTAAAAGCCTCGCAAGGCAACAAAGTGAATAGCTTGATTTCTCAAAAGAAATACTGTTCAATAAAAAATAACCTTTAATAAAATAAATGAATACTAACGAACATGCATGACCTGAGGAAGGGTGGTATGCGTAAGATCTACATTATAAATTGACTGTGTTGGAGTGAGGGGAGAACATGAATAGGTATAATCAAATTCGTACTGGGCCTACAGAACTCAATTAGATTTCTGCAAAAGGGGCGAGCCTTACCCGAATACATAAGGGGTTCGAGAACTCATTGAGCTCAGAAAGAGAATTTGAATGTGTTATCTGACATGATTTTCTTGCATATATTTATAATTGAGATTTGAGATGAGATGGACTGGTCCACACCCTTGGATGGTCCACACCCTTGTATGTCGGACTTCAGACAACTAGCCTGGTCTCACAACTAAATGGCTAAAAATTAGCAGGATATTCATAAATATTTCTTCCCGGCTTGACTATGTAGTAAAGTTACCTTTTCCCAAGCATCAATATTCTTTGTAGATGTCCCCTCCCCCTTAAATACCCCGTTCTCTTAATTAATTTTATTGATATTAAATAATATATTTTTATTTTGGCAATTACTAATATGAAGTACATAAATCAATTTTTTACAAAAGAAAATGATAAGTATAATAATATATTACGATTCGGATTTTCCCTCGATAAGTGGGAACATCCTGGTGCTAAAATTTAAACTTCCAGTTGCAAGATTGATTACTCGAGTGATTTGGAAGACAGCGGTAACCAGCGAGTAACCTCCTAGAAACCGATTAAGGCCAATAGTGATGCTCCCCACTGAGCTAAATGTTGTTCGTCGTTTTTCTACGAGGTTCCACTCTCTTAATCTACTTCAGTCCAACGATGGATCTCTAATGAGACCAAGGATTAGACGAAATTCAAATCGAGAGATCAACTACTGTAACAGAAGGTGCATTGATTAAATAAACTGTAACCTCCCTCATATGAGCAGCCGATAAGTTCTTAAACTGTTCTATTCTATAAATTGTCTCACCAATCTAACAATAAAAAATATTGACAGTTATTCAATTTGGTCTCTCTAATTATCAGAGCCCTCTACCAATTTTAGGCATTAATAAATACATCCTAAGTACTTTAAAAAAAAAAAAAAAGCTTACACTTTTTAAATTACAGACGATTGTCAGCTAAAATTTGAAATTTACGCATGTTTTATATAAATAAAAAATTCACTCAAAAATCAAAAATGATGAGATTGGAAACAGAATTTGATATTACGCCATTAATGTCAATACAATCAATTAAGCAAAAGTTGTACTTAAGAAGGAGACAATCATGCTATAAGTGAAAATTTATATTCCTTATTAAAATTAATATTTAAAATTAAATTATGTTCACAGTAAAATTTTATGATAAAACTGATTGACGGACACTGCAGATTATTCATGATTAACGAAGATAGAAAAGTTTTCTTATATCCTGTCCCATTATTATTTTAAGAGTCATTAGAATCATATTTCTCAAAGCTAGCGTAATGAGGACTAGATACATTGAACTAATGTTTTTTTCTAAATATTGACCTTACAATATTTAGTCTTTTTAAATAGAAAGAGGAAAAAAAACCCCAAAAAAATTTATAAATGCAAAAGACTGAAACTAAGTAGATTTACCATGTCCATTTTTTTTTTTTTTTTAATTAAAGAAGATTTTTACTTCATTATAGAAAAAAAGTAGGTAGCGAGTTTATTCCTAGGGGTGACTTGTGCTAATGGTAGGAAGGATGTGAAATGCCCATATTATCCTGCTAATGCATAAGTATCAATCACCCCTTCGGGAATTTTATTTTATTTTAAATAATGTCAAACATTAATGTTAGAAAATAACATTTAATGTTTTTATACATTAAATACCTTTTTTATTATTAGTTCTTAAACTAATAATAAAAAAGGTATTAACTCTATTTTCTATTCACTTTTATTTTCCTTTTTACTCCCCCTGCTAGATTTTAACAATTAACGAAGTTGTGTAACGATTTGTATAATGAAATAAAGATGGTGTAATAATGTATGACTCGTACATAATGAAAAAGCTAATTTGCATTTATCGGTTTAAAAAGAAATAGCTGCCTAAGCTTTTAAGTTACAAGTGATGTTTCTTAGCTGGGGTTCGGTCAAGGTTGGTCCAAAATATACAATTTAAAAAGAAATGTGTATTTTTTAATTACCTGCCGACCTATTGGCTTACATTGTAAACCATATTCATGGCTTACAGTGTAAGCCGAACGTCGGCAGATAATTAAAAAATATACATTTTTTTAAATAGTATTTTTTGGATTAACCTTGACCGAACCCCAACAAAAACATCTATTAATAATCTCAATTGTCAAAAACCCTCCATTTGAACTTCTAAGTTATATTTTTAAATATTTTTTTCGAGAAGCAATTTCGTAAAAAAAAAATAGTAGGCCCAAAATTTCAGAAATATTTTCCGAATACTATGTTCCACACAATTAACTGCGATACAAATTTAGTACAAATTTCGACCGTATTAATTAATTGATTTTTCCTAATGAAAAGAAAAATTAAATTTCACACTGAAATATTTAAGGTAAATTAATACTCAAATTGGGTGGTTATTAGGAAGTTATAGGCGTATTAAAGAAGAAGAAGAAAGTTAAGAACCCTTGGGAGCTAAATTTTCCTGAAAGTGGTCCAGAAACCCCCCTTTGAGCATTTCTTAAATATTCAAAAGTCTATTATAGTCCACTTTTGATGGCCATATACCGTTCTTCCTAACTTCTTTTCCAAGTCTTATTATGAGAGAACTGATATTTATTTATGTTATTTTTGTATAATACTGAAAATATATTAATTGATTTTATTTTTCTTCGCGTTATGAAGAATATTTCTTAGGTTATTTCATCTTACTTATGTCCTGCAGCGACCATTGAGGGGGCACAGGGCCGACGTGTTTTGAATAGATTTAAATTCGGGCAAACAAGTTCTCAGCCTATCTGCCTATAATCCGATTGGATAGCCAGAGGGCTCTGATACCTTGGCTACAGGATACCTCCAACCGTAGTCTGACCAAGGATTTTAATGAGGAATTACTACTTGATCCTGACTTGGGAGAGATAGGGACACTATGTACCAATGTCACACCGGCAGACTTGGTAATTATTCATTATTATTGGATGACCAGAGGACTAGGATAACCTGACCACAGAATACCACCAACCGTAGCCAGTCTGACCAAGGATTTTGATGAGGAATTACTACTTGATCCTGACTTGGGAGAGATCGGGGCACTATGTACCAATGTCACACTGGCAGACATGGCAATTATTCACTATTCATTATTATGTATTTAACAAACAATATATGTTTGTAACACCATAGGTACACAACTGTATATATGTTTTTATTATAAAAATTATAATTTGATAAATTAAGAACAAAAAAAAGTAAACTAAAAACTATTATTTATTAAAATAACAAGATTTAACAAACAAGCACATTTTGTTAAATGTAAGAATTTGTAGGAAACTGAGTGAAAGGAAGACAAAAATATTTTTAAAAATGCTTGGTTACTTTACATTAACTATTAGAAATTAAAAAAAAAAAACAAGAAAAAAAAACAAGAAGGAAAGCAAATTACAAATGCATTAATTTATTTATTGAGCTCAATTTATACAGCATCAAATGTATTCAATCAAAATCAAATTTAGACTTTCATCTTGAATGAAAAATAGCCATTTTTTTTTTTTTTTTTTTTTTTTTTTTTTTTTTCACATACGAATTCTAAAAATTATACTAGAAATTAACTAGTAATTTTCTGCAATTTTGACTCGTAGAGCGCTAAAAATATTTAAGATAGACAAAGTTGGATTCTTATACTAAATATACCGCCAAAATACCATATACCTCATTCCCGATGAATTAGATGGGAAAAAAGATGAGAGATGGCTTTATTGAACTAAAAACAAATCTGAAATTACTAAGTTGCATATGTCCGAAAACAAAATATCACCTTTCACATTTAACACACATGTTTTCATGTCACAAATTAGGAAATCATGGGGGAGGAGGGTGAATAGGCCTGATTCACAGTGAATCAGTTGATACATATTCGTATCTTAACAAAAATGGCGAGAGCTATGGGCTAATGAGGGAAATATGTGTGTGTTTGCTCGCTCAAATGTAAGTGAGAGAATAATAAAACCGAATAACAGTAATAAAACTATTGATAAAAATAAGTGTCGTAGACTTTTGAATTTCCTAAAATTATTGGAAATAAATGATATCTTTATCATAATAAATAATTATTATTAATGTCTAATAATAATAATACATAAAAGAGTAATTTTAACGCTATTTTAAAAAATATTTCATCATATTTACCAGTGAAAATCTTAAATGATGACCATTCTAATTCGTTCCCCATTTTGTTAAGATAAATATTAATAAATAATGGTAACAAAAACAAGTAAGAAATACAAAGCAAGAGTAGCAACAAAAAAATAACCCTCACATTTTTCTATTTAAGTTAATTAATTATTTGAGGGTCTGTATCCGTTTATATGTCAACTAAATAAAACAAAAAAGAAGTAGTTTAGAAACAATTAGTACTTTAAATATTTAGCATATTTATGCTTCTCCAAAAGAAAGAAAGTTATCAAAAACTTTGCAAAATAAATAAAATTCTTAACATTTTTAACATAATATAAAGTGTGTACTTATTCAGTAAGTCACCTTTGAGTAGAGTAATTAAACCAGTTGAGTAACAAAATTTGGTTGTAAATTTTCTTACATAAATATTTGGGAAGAAAATCGCTAATTTTTACTGTAATGGGATTAGTTATTATACATATACATTTGCCAATGAATAATACATGAACTAAGGTGAACGTGGCTTTGCCTAAATGAACACCAGAAAATGTATCGGCAGGCTTTTCGAGGGAGTGATACAGTTAGATAGAGGCAAGGAAGAGGGAGAGAGAGAAACAGAGAGTGATAGAGAGATATGTGGGGAGGGGATGAGAGTGTGGGGAGGGGGAGAAAGAGAGAGAGAGGGTTTGAGAGAGGGAGAGAGAGAGAGAGAGAGAGTGATAGAGAGATATGTGGGGAGGGGATGAGAGTGTGGGGAGGGGGAGAAAGAGAGAGAGAGGGTTTGAGAGAGGGAGAGAGAGAGAGAGAGAGAGTGATAGAGAGATATGTGGGGAGGGGGTGAGAGAGTGGGGAGGGGGAGAAAGAGAGAGAGAGGGTTTGAGAGAG
>KZ808166.1:140350-154716 GCA_000696205.2 Oncopeltus fasciatus | reverse complement strand
TTTTTTTTTTTTTCTGTGTTAGCCTCCCTTGCAACCACTAAGGGTCATTGGAGGGAGGGGCTATCTACAGGTTGCCACCCCATTTTAAACACCCATGGCTCAGGACAACCTTCTATATTATAAATAAAAGATTGTCCTGGGCGGGATTTGAACCCGCGGCGTCAGGATTGCGAGACCCGTACGGATCCCCTGAGCTATCCCGGCGCCCCGATAGATAATTGTGAAAGAAGTGTACTATTAAATAGAATGAGGTGTATATTAAATAGCTCTATATATAAATATATATGGTATGCCGATTCTCTCTCTTTTCCCTTCAACCCCTTCCCCCCGCCACCCAATTATAACTTATTTAAATTTTGATTTGTTTAAAAAAAAAGGTAGTTACTTATTTCCTTGTGGTGCCCGGACTCCATGTAAATCCGCAAGTCTTAGTCGTCACACATATGCGATTAAATGTGTCTATGGGGGTCATCGAGAACAGAAGGTAGGAGTTCATCTTGACCAGATATCTTCCTTTACTTAGCCTAAGATTTTTTCACAGATTATTTACATTCAAAGCGCGGATTCTAGACTTTAGGGGACCAATATAGGATTCCCTTTTAACACATTTTCCGCGTGTGTGTGTGTGTCACACACACGCGCGGAAGATGAATGAATGAAAGTTGGAGAGACCATCGAAGAGAAAAATCTCAGACTTTGTTATAAATATTGGTACAGCGGCCCCTTAGAGACATAACATTTTCTGCCCAATGTTCCTTTACGCTTTAAAAAAAGTAAACATACGCGCATATAATGGAAAATCCGCTTGTTTTACACAACCCTTCCGTGACGGACTTTTAATCAACAGGAGTTCCAAAAATCAGCCAGTAGGGGAGAGGGTTTCGAAGAAAACCGATGCTCAAAATCCGAACATCTTCTTTATTGCTGGTGTTATGAAAACGTAATTGTTGTAAAATGCAATTTACTAACATTATTTTCTATAATGTTTAAACGAAAAACACTTATTATATATCATTAAAAAGAAACCTATGCAACCACTAATGATTATGAGGGATGGGTCATCAATAGCCAACCTATTCTAAACACCTATGGAACTCGGTGGTCCTTTATTATGTCAATAAAAGATACGACTAGAACGGGAATAAAAGTAGTGACTGACTTAGAAGTCTTACCCGAAACCCAAAGAGAGTAATATTGNGACTGAAGAAGGAGCAAGCAGAAGACTAAGCCCTCTAAGTCAGCAGAGGACAACCGGCCATAGAGGGGGCCACTTAAGGAGTCAGCGCCTACTACAGTGGGTAATATAGTGGGGTGAAGGCAATATAGCCGGTTAGGGGTGCTTAATAAGAAAGAAGTTAGCGTGTACTTCGCTTGATGGAAAAGCTGCCCAATGGCAGAACTCCTTAATCTCTTAATCTCTATGTACAATACACAGGTTGTTTTTTTCTCTCTTCATATTATCATATTATTTTTATGAAGTGTTGGCAAAGAGAAGGTCACGGGGCCATTTCTTATTCAGGCGACGTGGTGGGTTATCAGGATGGGTAATACTGGATAGAGTTTGGGCTAAAGGATTGGGATGCATGGAAAGGCCAGAGTGGAATTGATTAAAACGGGTTGTAATGACGTCATTACCTAAAGGGATTTTAAGGTCATTGTCATCTCTTTTTAAAATAAAAATATCAAATTATATATTCAAGCTAATATGATAAATGTATTAATTGGCTGAAATATAAAGAGAGAAGAGGAGTTTACTTTAATTGATTAATTGTTAAATTTCTTGTGACTATTTAATGTATAGAAAATCAATAAATTAAAAAAAAGGTTAAAATAAAACTATGCAACATTTATGTTTAATAGTGGCGTAATAATGTAATAATTATGTTTAATTTCACACACCCCTCAGCAATATTCTCAGCAATGTTAACAAGGGTGTGTA
Organism: Oncopeltus fasciatus; assembly: GCA_000696205.2. Classification (NCBI taxonomy): domain Eukaryota; kingdom Metazoa; phylum Arthropoda; class Insecta; order Hemiptera; family Lygaeidae; genus Oncopeltus; species Oncopeltus fasciatus. The sequence continues at coordinate 152,777 of KZ808166.1, read as the reverse complement.
AGATCAATTAAATCACTTACTCCAATCCAAGCCCATCTTTATTAATACATGGGAAATGTGCTTAATTCACAGTGCTTTGTGTCTTAGGCAACATGTTCGCGTTGGTAATGTTTGAAGAACGTTGTGTATGGTAATGGTTTATGTTCTGCTGCCGCAACTGCACGCTCACAATGACTCTCGCCACACCCGTAGGAGATCACTATCTTATCAAACATGTTAATCAGAATAATTTACATTGCAAGATGAAAAAAAGAAAAAAAACTACAAGAGAGTAAAAACTATCTAGACAGATATTTCACTGTCACTGCCATTCGCTTTATATGTACATAGAAATACGTTTTTGAAGTAGGATAATATTTTATGTGTATTTTCATTTAAAATAATCAGGACTAAATTGTTTTTAATTTGTATATTGTATATAAATTTTGTATTAAAAAAAATTCCGTTTGACAGCTGTTATTGTGTAGATATCAATGTTGACTTGAAGGTTTTCTGCCTTCTCATCTTGTAGTTCGCTATATCCATCTACTATAAAACTACCATTTTTGACAGTTTTGAAAGCCACCGAGAATTGTAATTCACTTTAGTGAGATTCTAAAAATGAAAATAATTTTAATGCAAAAAAGCATTCTGAAATATAGATAACCTCAACAACCATTTCCTTCAAAACTTCTAGATTATAGGTAACAACTATCTTTCATTTTTTTTCAATTATTCAATTAATTAACTAATTATTTAATCCAAACGAAATACACAGTTTTAAAGAGCTCTAGTGATGATAATTATCGAAATAAAAAACCGAATTCGTTATTTGGCCAATTTGCAAAAATCAAGTGTGATTAAAATACTAACTTTAAAATATTGATAAATATCTTCTAAGAAACAACATCTTCAAAGAATAAAACATCCGTGTTTCATGTTGATATGTAAAACATGAGTTTAACTTGACGAAGAACAGCTAAAATCTTCTTTATCGAATAATCATAGAGTAAATTTAAATCAATGGGAAATTGTAAAATATACCTGCTTTATTACGGTCGACACTAGCGCTGCAGTGGTGGAGTTGTTAAATAAAAACTAAGCTAACTTTTGAAAGAAGCAGTAAGCACTAAGTAAATACTATATATCAAATATAGAAATGTCACCTGAAATGAAAATAGATTTATAAGGGTCGACACTAGCGCTGCAGTGGTGGAGTTGTTAAATCAAAACTAAGCTAACATTTGAAACAAGCAGTAGGCACTAAGTAAATACTATATATCAAATATACTACAGTCAGCTGAAATGAAAATAGATTTATTAGGGTCGACACTAGCGCTGCAGTGGTGGAGTTGTAAAATCAAAACTAAGCTAACATTTGAAAGAAGCAGTAGGCACTAAGTAAATACTATATATCAAATATACAAAGTCAGCTGAAATGAATATAGATTTATAGGCAGCTTGCAAGCCAAAAGCCATGAATGAGTTTCATCAGTCGTACTCCACCAAACCTGATAGATCAATCAATCGAACTTCACCAAGCGCATGCAGGTCACACGCGGCGCTGTTCGGACAGGCGTCAGCCGTGACTTGAAATGGGATCAGGGCTGACCGTGGACGTACAGCAATCCTACTCAGATGGGGTTCGCGGGATGTGTCCTGCTTGCCAATCCTTCGTATAAGCAGAATAAGAAACTCTAACATTGATCATATGTCGTAAGAGGAGGTAAATAAACCACATATCACGTCCCTCCATATCTAATAGGGATATTCTTTAGAATGTTACTAAGTAGAATCAGGGCTCAATAACAAAGCCGAAGACTGCCCAACAAACTTGTGTTCCTAATCCTAACCAAAGAAGGAGATTTTAGCAGAAGGGATCTGTTTGGGATTTCTAACCCTAAAGCAGCGAGGTAGAGGCCCACCCGTGAAGGGCTTTAAGTCTGCTCAGCGCTATAAAGCTTAGGATAGGGTGGCTTCCTGAAGATAGCTCCTCCTCCATCACTCTAATTACAAAATAAATATGGGCCAGTTAAAAGCAGTAAGTCATTCAATATGCGTAAATAATATAAGTTACAAAGACTGTAGAATTACTGTTCAACACCTGGTGCCTATCACTCATACAAATTTAATTTTCACTCCCATTTTTAGGGTAAATTGAGAAAGCAGGTTAATTAAATCATCGACACTGGCAAAAAAGACCATTAAGTAAAACTCAATTCCACGTATTATTTTTGCATAATCTATTTCAATTAATTACAAATTTAATACTGTTGGAAGAATAATGGACATATTTTGATTTATTTTTTTGTTAAATATTTTTTATGTTTTTGTTTTTATATTCTATTAGTATTTTATTTATTTTATTATTTATTTTTTTTCAGAATGGAGGTAATTTTTTTTTTTACATTTAAGGTAAAATACATTCAACATGGTTATAATCCTAGATAAATTTTTGCACAATATCATGCACGACTTAGCGTATGCTTCTCTAATATATAACTATTAGTTTTTAATATCTAAAAAAATAATTAATTTTTATGTACGCGTGTTAGATGAAACATATAACTGAATTTACAGTTACAGATTAGCTACAGAAATCAGTCTGTGCCTTTCATGTCTAGCACAGCGAACATGAGTCCGGCAATGAGCAGCATGTTATTGAAAATAAAAGCCATCCCAGCGACATGGGTGTTTATTAGGATGTCTACTGGTAGATAACCCACTTCTCCTTGATTCTTTGTGGCTATGTGGGAGTATTAAAACTCACACATGGGAACCCACAGCACTAGCATGCTAAAGGTACTAAGTTCGTATCCCAGTAACACCATTACAAAGCAATTAGTTCAAAGGTAACCGGCCAGGTAGCACTATGGTCGTGGCGCTAATGTATCAGAGGGAGGCTAGTGTGTTCTCTCTTGAGTGAGGACTGGCGTTGCCCTGGATATGAAAAATAAAACCTCTTCTCTAGCCCTGTTAAAGGGAATAAAACCCTTTAAGGTTAACAGGAGTTGGGAGCAGGACCGTTCACCTGCTTAAGGAAATAGTAACTGATCACTGTTCACAAATGTGTGTATAAGAGTACGCGAGGAATGTCAATGAGGTCTGGCCAAGAGCACATGAGGCGTTTAAGTAGGGCGACTTAAACACCTGAGTACACAGACACAGAACACATTCTACCTAGATACGCTTATCCACTTGGTTGAAGATCTTTGAAGAATCCTTTCATTGCCGGAATAAACAAACAAGCTAAATTTCCTCAACTTATTCTAACATTTTCAACATTCTAAAAACCATCAGCCCTCCTTCTCAATAAACCTGTCAAACATTTTTCCCAGTTCCAAAGTCACTTATTCCCAATATTACTCTTCCTTTTTTTCCTTTGTCCTTTTTATTGCCCTCTCTTGCAACAGGCCACTTTCCATTTGCACCTTCCGCCTTGTACTTGCTCCCCCCACTCCTTTTACCTCTCACTTTGTGTAAAAGTAAAATTTATACTTTAGTCATGGAAATGTGAACTTAGGGACAGGACGTCCTCTCTCATCTTAATGATAGGAAGGTGTGGCAAATTACTGCTTTAATGTTATTTCAATATTTTTTTTCTTGTCAATAAGTTGTTTGTTTGTATGTTTTTTTTCAAATTTGTTATTTTTCAAATTATTTTTCATAAAATTTTAAATTTTCTTACATAGCTTTCTACATTCATACTCTTGATATCACATTATATTATTGCAATTCTCTATTATACTAATTTCAATTATTATTGTATTCTCATGACATTGTATTTCTACAGCCCTGAAGATGGCTTACAGTGTAAGCCGAAACGTTGGCAGATAATCCTTCATTAAAAAATACATTTTTTAAATTTGTGTTTTTTGGATCTACCTTGACCGAACCCCAACTAAAATCATCTTAGAAAACAAGCTAACCGTATGTTAATAATAAATTTACAGACTATTTCCCCAGAAGGTCACGGGGCCATCTTCGTTTGAGTCGACGGAGAGGATTGGAGTTGGAAGAAATGGTCTGTGCTAGTGGATTAGGATGGTATGGCAGTTTACTGTGGAAAATGATGAAGCGGGAAGAAAAGAAGTCTTTAACAAAATATTATTATTATTAATAATAAAAGAGGGGGNTGTGTGTGTGTGTGTGTGTGTGTGTGTGTGTGTGTGTGTGTGTGTGTGTGTGTGTGTGTGTGTGTGTGTGTGTGTGTGTGTGTGTGTGTGTGTGTGTGTGTGTGTGTGTGTGTGTGTGTGTGTGTGTGTGTGTGTGTGTGTGTGTGTGTGTGTGTGTGTGTGTGTGTGTGTGTGTGTGTGTGTGTGTGTGTGTGTGTGTGTGTGTGTGTGTGTGTGTGTGTGTGTGTGTGTGTGTGTGTGTGTGTGTGTGTGTGTGTGTGTGTGTGTGTGTGTGTGTGTGTGTGTGTGTGTGTGTGTGTGTGTGTGTGTGTGTGTGTGTGTGTGTGTGTGTGTGTGTGTGTGTGTGTGTGTGTGTGTGTGTGTGTGTGTGTGTGTGTGTGTGTGTGTGTGTGTGTGTGTGTGTGTGTGTGTGTGTGTGTGTGTGTGTGTGTGTGTGTGTGTGTGTGTGTGTGTGTGTGTGTGTGTGTGTGTGTGTGTGTGTGTGTGTGTGTGTGTGTGTGTGTGTGTGTGTGTGTGTGTGTGTGTGTGTGTGTGTGTGTGTGTGTGTGTGTGTGTGTGTGTGTGTGTGTGTGTGTGTGTGTGTGTGTGTGTGTGTGTGTGTGTGTGTGTGTGTGTGTGTGTGTGTGTGTGTGTGTGTGTGTGTGTGTGTGTGTGTGTGTGTGTGTGTGTGTGTGTGTGTGTGTGTGTGTGTGTGTGTGTGTGTGTGTGTGTGTGTGTGTGTGTGTGTGTGTGTGTGTGTGTGTGTGTGTGTGTGTGTGTGTGTGTGTGTGTGTGTGTGTGTGTGTGTGTGTGTGTGTGTGTGTGTGTGTGTGTGTGTGTGTGTGTGTGTGTGTGTGTGTGTGTGTGTGTGTGTGTGTGTGTGTGTGTGTGTGTGTGTGTGTGTGTGTGTGTGTGTGTGTGTGTGTGTGTGTGTGTGTGTGTGTGTGTGTGTGTGTGTGTGTGTGTGTGTGTGTGTGTGTGTGTGTGTGTGTGTGTGTGTGTGTGTGTGTGTGTGTGTGTGTGTGTGTGTGTGTGTGTGTGTGTGTGTGTGTGTGTGTGTGTGTGTGTGTGTGTGTGTGTGTGTGTGTGTGTGTGTGTGTGTGTGTGTGTGTGTGTGTGTGTGTGTGTGTGTGTGTGTGTGTGTGTGTGTGTGTGTGTGTGTGTGTGTGTGTGTGTGTGTGTGTACCTGTTAATGTGTGTGTGTGTGTGTGTGTGTGTGTGTGTGTGTGTGTGTATGCTGGCGCTCTACTTTCCGTAATTTAAAATAAATAAATAAATGAATAAATAAACCCATAAATATTTACGAATTTAACCTTATTGCTGATTACTTCTACCACTCTTCCTCCCCGGTATGTATAGCTACATATAAAATATACTCTCCTTTATGCCCATCTTACAGAAACATGAAGGAATCTGCTTAATTTACACTGTAAGTCAGACATTTAAAAAAAAAATTATTTATTAACGTCAAGAGCCATTCTGTTATTTGCTGACGGAAAAAGATTTAGACAACTTCCTCTGAAGATGGTTAAAAATGATATCTGAAACGACGGAGAATTTTTTTTTTTTTTTAATGTCTATTTAAAATTAAAAAATGTATTTTTTTTTTTATAATTAACTCAACTCTGTTACCTGTTGCTCAACTTTCTCTTCAGGTGTAATTTTAGTATTAGCATGTTTTCAGTTTTACAAAAGAACATATTCTACAAAAATAATAATCTCAAATATCATATAAAAACTACAAAATAAATAAACAATTATCTTTTCGGATTTTGCCTAAAATCGGCAGGGTTGTCCCAGCACTTTGTAAATTTGAATCATAATGCAATCTATCAAACAGTGTGACATGTGGAGTAGAGTCTGGAGGCCTTTTTATTGTTAAGGAAATCTATAAGCGGAAAGTTATAATAAAAGTAGCAGGTGTTTTTTTAAAAATGCAACAGAACTGAGGAGCGATATATTTTGTCGAAGAGCTTTAACTACATGGTAAATACAGCAAAAGAATTTCTGTTTAATGACCAAAATTTTACAAATTTGTCAATTACTCGGAGTGTTGGCAGATGCTCGAGCCCACACAAGCGGATGGAACTAAAGAGACGGAGAACTCCTTCTAGAAACACGAGCGAAAGACGTTTCGCGTACAAAACAAAGAGCTAACTGAAAGGTCATTGGCATTCCAAGAGATGTCAGGAGCCGACAGTAGACCCCTCCAAGCCAAAGCGATTTATCACGCAAGCGTTTAGAGTAGATCACATCCCGAATAAATGGGCTTATTCAAAGAAAGAAAAAAATTCTAATAAATAAAAGAAGAAGTATATCTGTAACGTGGAGGGTGCTTGGCTGTCATTGTAAGCAGTCAGTGACTCTGTTAGCGGTCAGCTGTTAATGACCCCAGCTGGCGGTCGCAGGCAGACTGATCTCGTTAGGCGTGTGCTCTGATAAGGCTCTGATAAGGACAGTGACTTGAGCCCTTCAATGCCAGGGCTGTGGTGGGCTGTATCGCCGGATCGGGCCAACTAGATCTACCGGCGTGATACCACAGGAAGTCCACACTCCACCAAGCCACCACCGTCCAGTGACACACTGGCATATAATAGTATTATACATGAATTATACATATATAGTTGTTTTTTTGCCACTGAAAACAGTAAAATCTACGAAAACTGGAAGAAAAATCGGTGTGAAGAACTTTCATTCATTCTGTAAGGTCATTAAGACGGTACAACCAACCATTCAGTGAAACCAATATGGGAGAAAAAGAGAAGTCAGTCAGTCCCACTGTTAGGGATGTTAAATTATAACTCTCATACCTTCTATTATCCGTCTTCGTTGGTTTCTGCAAACCATCTTTGACAGACCTTATCGCCGACAAAGCGAGCGTTATAGCTAAACGACTCTTATAACTGACGCATCTGACCAACCCACAGAATACAAACGCAGTTGAATACAGACAGTGACAGTGAACACATGTATTCGGCCACGAGGATGGACAATGTCCGAAATCAGAAGATGGTTTGCAGAAACCAATGAAAACGGATAATAGAAGGTATGATAGTACTATATTTATTGGTAGTGGTAATAACCCTTTAGATTATTTACCTGTTAAATTATAATTTAAAATGTTATACAAAGGCACATGTTAAAAAAATATAATGTATATGCCCCTTTTTTATAATCAAATACAGCAACCAAATTCTGTCTTTAGGCTTTAAATTGCTGACCGATGAGTGAATTCATTTTGATAAATGAATAATAATAACTTATGAAATTGAAAGTGAAGTTATAAGGAATGAACAATATGAATAGTCGTCAAAATGTCCAATGGTTTTAGTCTTATGACGAAAATTTATAAAATGCATTTTGTATTTCTAACGTTAAAGTCCTTTAAAGTGTTTAAAAAAAAATATTACTATAGATATTTAACAAACTACTAATAAATGAAATAGAGATTATTAGTAGAGAATTTGTTGTTTTGAAGTATGGAAGAAACCATCAACTTCGATTGATGAGTTGTTGTCATTCGGGCTAGTGGTATCCACAAATTATGTTGGTGATGATAGGATGTGACGAGAGTTGCTGTAGTTTTGTGGTGGTGAAAGTAAACAAGTCTCAACCTTAACTGAAGAAATTCTCTACTTGTATTGCATTGTATTTTCCTTGTCTTGTCCTGCACGAGGAAAAAGTGATTAAGGGTTAACGACTCATTTGTGAGATGAAATTAGCCTTTACAGGAACAAGGGGAATATGCTCAGTGCACGTGGCAGATTAGTGATTTTTGCACCTGGAAAAGACGAGCAGTGGGGTCTGAGGGGAGCCAAGCTTTCTCGTTTTGATTTGATTCCGACGGAACATTCTTCGCAAATGATCTCGATTTGAATCGGTGCCTGTGTCTCTGACGCAATCAAATCCAGCCTTCCCCGAGGGCACTCTGCAGGCCCCAATCATCTATAGTTTGAGGAGTGGGCAGGGAGAGTCCCCCCCCCCCCCCCGGGGCCTCGACGTCGAGGGAGTGTAATGAAGGGTGTAGCGTCCATACCAGATTTCAAACAGCCGTCATGGGAACAAATAAGCCATCACAACACTCTGTCCTTATCATTCCAATCGATTTTATTTACTTTTTTCAAAGCTATTTATTACCCCAGGTGTCGTATGATAAGAACGACCCTTATTTCAATATAATCAAACCCAGGTCATGACTCGAACCCTCATTGCGAATTTCAGGACTTCCAGAAGAATTCCATCGGTTAAGCCAGTACCGCCCATTACACAGTATAATCAACATTCATACATTGCATGAAATGCTATTTGGATTTCCTTTACATTTTAATACATTCATCGACTTAGGAAAATTCTTATAAATCCCGTTGGTAATAATTATAAATAGAGAATTTTTGTTGCGGTTCGGTCAAACTTGATCCAGAAAATACAAATTAAAAAAAAAAACATTATTTAAAATTGCATTTTATTTTATTTTATCAATCTTGACCGAACCCCAATAAATTCTCTACTAATTACTATTCGGTAATACTTATAGAATCTACTTTGGCCTTAGAAGCAGCGTTAACGAAGAAGATAATCAAGTTTCGTCAAAGATTGATGTTAAATATGTGAAAAAACAAACAAATACGACATTGAAAGACAAATTTGGCATAAATGATGACGAGTATAAGACAACAGGGAAGAAAGACAGGCATTTATGGTATATTCTTGAATATCTCTGTTGTTAAAACTGTTAAAGAAAATTAATGTTGGAAAATGACATTTTACAATTCATAATTTTTGTAATTTTTATCCTCCAAAAATTATCCTCATTACCAAATTGGTATAACTTTTATAATGTTCTTTAAATTTGTATACTATCGTAACAGGTAAAACAATATAATTATTGAATTACAGAATAAAAAGTTTTTAGATTTGAAAGAATTTCCGTCTAATACATTTTAAGTTAAAAGAATGTATAACAAAACATTAGAAAACTATTAATTAAAAGTTGAAGAAAATTAATAGTAAAAAAAATTTATTAATAAGCTCTTTTTATTATTATTTATAAAATTCATATCATTGTCCTAATGGAGTAGTTTGAGGAAAATCTACTAAATAAGAAAGGAAGATATAAGCACTTATTAATATAATTATATAACCACATAGTTTTATATATGCATATATAATTCGGAGAGGTTCTGCTGAAATATCTATTCAGCACGATAGTGGCGAATAACTTGAATGACATACGAAAAATAATCTAATATCAATATTTAATGATCAATCAAGTCCCGATTAATTTATAGATCAACTTATAACTTATTATTAATTTATAAATTACCTTCTGCTTATTTAGAACTATGATATGTAGAATATCAAGCATTCCAGAAGTAAAAATTTTAAAATTTCCAAAATTAAGCTCTTAAAATATGCAAATAACATTCAATTAAATTTTAACCATTCTATTAAGTATCGGAAGTTGACAGACAGTAATAATTTACAATCAGAGACTCCTTACGACGACTACGTCAAGATTATTTACAGATTGAATTTCAGAGAAGCTTGCTCATATCTCAATCCCGATAGATCTGATAAGAGATCCAAGGAATTAATCGCGCAACAAGTATATTTATGAAATAATTAATGGGAAATCGTTATAATTCCGACAGTTTAGCTTCATGAAAGGGGAAGTTTTAAATCTAGAGGATATTCCTATAACAGCCCCCATATTCCTATTTAACGGAAATATGAATGTGTCATCTGATTTTCAACAATCTATAAATATATTTAACTAGAAAAACCCTGATCAATCAATTACTAAAAAAAAAGAAAAAAAGAAGGAATAGAGTTTTTCTATTATACACACTCCTAATATATGCCTGAATTACATAAGAGCTACATAAGCACAACTTCGATACTAAAGATTTATATACTAAAAAAAAAAAAAAAAAAAGATGAGTCTTTAATAGCTGAAATCGTTCTACGAGAGGTATGTCTTTGTGATCATTATCATAATATAAGTGAGTATGAAGCGATTTAAAAAATGTTGAAATATACATTGATTTTACCTATGAAATACCAAAAATAGCAAAAACAGCTCAAAAACGCTCGCGATTCCTATATGTTATCTTTTACAATAGGCAAAGAATAATACATTTCAAAACATGTAAAAGAGGTAAGTAAATATGCTAGGGCCCTTAAATTTCAGACTAAACATTCCCAGAGCCCCAAGCAAGATACACAATCGTTCTTTAAGATACAATGCCGTTTTCCTGGATCAAGTTATAGGGCAACATCTAAGTAATCTCCTCAGAAAGGCAACCAGAGGCATGAATGTTTGTATACATTCGCTCTTCTCAAAGCTACCACACCACCTGGTGTTAACTGCCAGCAAAACTAGGAAAACCCACTCACCCCTCCCACTAGCAAACTTTCTTCTTCTCTACAGTACTTATCTTTGAGGAAGAACGACTTGATTCCTTGAAAATTTAATTTGAAATACAATATTCTTTGTGTGCTTTCTTAATTTTTTTTAAAAGCATTCATTGCACTTGAATATATCCATATATTACTTTTTATTTGTTTGTGTTTAAGGAAAATGTGATAAAAATTAAAATTGCTCAAATCATGATGATGATTGTGACAAAGTAATCGCACAATTCATTATTTATTTGAATCGAACAGGGAGCTAGAAAAAAACTCCTCTTCCCGGCTGAGGAGGTAGAATTGTTTAATTTAAGCGATATATTTATTTTTATGACCTAATTTTGAGATGAATCAATATAAAAAAGGACTTATGATTTAATCCAAATTGTCGACCGAAAATTCTATATACTAAATTCGAATTATTTAAAATCAATAAGGATACACAAACTTAAAAGATAAGTCAATAGTGTATAAGAATCAACTAATCATTAATTTAGAAGGATTTAGTAATCACAATTAGTCTACGATAATCAAACGAAAATCTGACTTTTCAGAGTGTCGCAGTTGTCCTCATTAGCGAAGTCAATTTATTTGTGGATTCGAACCGTTATCATGAGCAGGGCACTCAGCGAGATAAGGGAATTAGATTTCCAGGATAAAGTCAAATACAGACTACCTCCTACAGACGACATGGAAAATGCATCAACAAAGCACTAGCTATTCAAGGGCTTGAAGAATTGTGACACATAAGAGGACTTCACTGTAACTTGGACAAGCACAAAGAATTACGCAGGTATGGCTCGAAAAAGAGAAATAATGGCGAATATTATGTATACATGGGTAATTTCGAAGGGAAGGAATTAATCTGATTTCTATTAGATTTTTATTGGGGGGGGAGGTCAAAGAAGATCCGAAAAATACAATTTAAAAAATGATTATTAGTCTGATTTCCTCTCTGAAGATAACATATGCACGACGAGGAAGTATAGAGTTATTCCCTTTTCTAACCTATTTCAAACCAACCTAATATCTTATCCTTTGTAATTGAAAAATTCTATGTTGAAGGAGGGTATACATAGCACATTTTCCACAAGCTACTCCATTTATATATATATANGACGTATATATATATATAATAAAAAAATGAGTATGAAATGTTATTTTATAATAAATCAAAATTTTATAATATATCCTTTTAACATAAAATGCATAATATGGAAATTCTTAAGGATGAAAATAAGAAGGATATAGTTGGATAAGCCATCATATTTACTAAAACTGTTGGTGGTATTCGCATATAGCTGGCTTTTGACAAAATTGATAGAAGATAAAGGATCAATAATGTAATATTTCAGAGTGCATGCCGACTTTTTCACAAAAGAAACTTTTTAAGGAAGTAGCCAGTTTAATTCAATGAGAGGAAAGAGTGCCACCCTGTACCTCACAAGACAAGAACGACATTTCCTTTTCTCCGGGAGTAATTTTAGAGAATTAGTAAGATCAAGGCACTCTTATTGATGAAACTCATAAAAACTAAATGAAACTTAGGAAATCTGATTTGTTTACGCAGCTCCTGCGTGACGGACTTTTAATGTGGAAGGTCATCAAACTAATAGCTGAAGGACTGGAAAAAATGTATTTAATTGTGAAAAACATATGTGAGGAGTGTGTATTACTTTTTGAATATTTCACAAGATTAGATTCCGGTGGAAGAAAAAAAAAACCTACACTTAACTTTCTTGGGAAGGGAAAGTTGATGAATGGTTGCAGATGAATTTTCAGCAATTTATATTGTTGATATTGTAAATAAAGAGGAACTCAAATAGATAAAAAAAACTAACTATGTACAAGACTTTACTGCTTGCTCTCTCTCTCTCTCTCTCTCTCTCTCTCTCTCTCTCTCTCTCTCTCTCTCTCTCTCTCTC
>KZ808166.1:114223-129692 GCA_000696205.2 Oncopeltus fasciatus | reverse complement strand
AATATTACGCTAGTAATCCAACGATTATCGTAAGTGCGATTGAATGACCAGTAAAATCAATTACTATATGTCGGGGTCTTAGTAACTTTTATTAAATATATAATAAAAGACGAAGGCACATGGTCGTGAGCATAGTTTACGGTGCAAAGAGGTTATCCGTAAGTCATGAGCCATAAAGAAGCAGTGAAGTAGGCATCCTTGCAATGGCCTCCTTCCTTAGAGATACGAGAGGCATCCAAGGAGGTATTAGCCGCGTTCTGAGAGGAATGGCACTCACACGCCCCGGCTACCTACTTCTTTGTCTGCTGGATTTGCCGTTGGAATGCGGTCGATGTGGAAAGAAGTCCGGCAGAAGTTGGCCGGGATTATTCTCTTTGTCTAACCTCACTGACCCTCACGTCTGAAGCATTGGGACGACTAGCAGCTCTGGGCAAGTAGCGAAATTTCTGCAACGGGAGAGACAGGTATTTTCAGAGAAGCTCGGGTACTGCTAGGTAGATAAGAAAATCGCCCGATTCAAGAAATAACCTAGGAGAAAAACAACATAGTAATTTTTGATATTTATTAACTTTTAATGTGTTGTATAAGTTGTTTTTAACGAAAATTAATAAACAAACTCCTGATACAGAAAAATAAATTAACATTTTGGCTTTATCCACTTTATTTGAAAACTGGTGAAAATGTTTATAATANAACAGTAAAAAAAAAAAGAAAAGTCGCTCAATAAACGAACGTATGTTAGAAAAATGAAATTGAAAAAAAAAAAAAAATTTAAAATGAAAAAAAAAAAAAACAGCTGACCGAACTTAATTTTCAATCACCTGCACACTATCACATATATCAGTAATATTGAGGCACCGAAAATGTGCGAATAATCAAGATCCTGAATTTTTATGGAATATAGCTGATGCCAGCATTAATAATACCAGTTCAGTAGCGAAGAAAAATGAATATTGTATATTCAAAAGGAGAGTTTTTTTTTTACCGTAGATATTATTATTAGATGATTTTAGTTGGGGTTCGGTCAAGGTAGATCCAAAAAAAAAAAAAATACAAACTTAAAAATATGTATTTTTAAGTCCACAACTTAAGACTCACAACGTAAGTCCCTAACTTAGGGCTTAGGGACAGGACGTCCTCTCTCGTCTTCATGATAGCCACGAAGATAGCTTACAATGTAAGCCGAAACTTTAGTAGATAATATTTTTAAAAATACATTTATTTTTTAAATTTGTATTTGTAAATATGAACATTCCATTGTGGGCGTAATAATCTTTGAGTTGATCGCCCCTAAACCCGATCCTACCTACCTGAACATTCCATTGTTTTGTTAATTTATTTGATTTTTATTCCGGCAATGTCTCTATTACAATGTGTATATGTTTCCACTACAATGTTTCTACATTACTACTCTTAGGCAATTAACTAAATGAATGAAAAATTATAATGAAATATATTACAATATATAATCAACTGATGAATATTTAAGTAAAAAAATATACTTTTTTATTATTTAAGAGACATAGAGGGTCATTACATACATTTTAATGCATTTCAATTATAATTTATCTCATTAATACTCTGAATTTTATAACTTCACTCAAAAATTAGTTCAGAATTATCAAATACACCTTGTTCCAATAAATAAAATGTAATATTAATCTAAAGAGTCGAATATCGGAGTCCAAAGAATTATCACCCTCTAACCTTTCAGTCTCCTCACACTATGTCAGCTAATAATGAACTCATCCAAATTTGTCAGAGAAGAATCATGATCATGATATTGTCTAGAAAACTACAAGTGCGTATAGCCACGCGTTATTCCATAATTTCCTATCTAATCATTCATATTATGATTTCCTACGCAGGGGGAAGAATACAGAGAAGTCATGGTTCTGAAGGGAGTGACTTCCGAGTCTACAGAAAAGCCCCTTACCGAATGCACACACCCCCAACCATCCCTTCACCATTCATGTACATCATCAAAAGCCAGAGGCCAAACATCCCCTCTAGACATTTTCAATGCTCTAACAAAATCTACGTTCCGTAACTCGCAATTTTTGTAAAGCCCTTTATCGCACCGACCAAGAAGTCTTTGACTCCCGTACAGTCAGACTCTCAACCTTCATCCCCTCTCTCTCTAAAAATCCCACTTCCTTAATCAATACTCCTTTTTGGGATTTCCCCTGCCTCCGAAGACATTCATTGCGATCCGTATTCAATTTTGTTGTCAGAAAGTTTATGTTTCCTTAAATGAACTATTTAAAATAACTGCACACTCAATCTGAGAAAGAGATCTTTTTTAACAGTTTTTCTTTTTAGAAGTACAGGTGTTGTTTCACTTCAAGACCTTGAAAATTTTTTTTGTAAAATTTCATAAATTTCCTACCGTTCCATTTTATGCTACTAGCTCTTAAGTTCTCTTCCAGAATGCGCTTTAGTCTCGATGACGGAAAAGACACACTCTCGCACGCTCATTAAGAGGCTGTTTTTCACTAAAGGTTCGAGTTAGTCGAGCTATGCTCTACAAATTCAACTGAAATAATACGATTCGAGAGTAATTAGGATTTTTTTTATTTTATTTTATTTTATTTTTTATGGAGAGAGCCATAAACGTATATATAAAAAAATATACTTTGAACTACTTGGAAAATTTGTACATTTGGTGGGAAAAAAAATTGTTAAATGCTTCATAATGTATACCATGTTGCACATAATATTTGAGTTTTTTTCTCAATTCAGTTGACGATTTTAATGCAGTTCTAAATGACATTAGGTGACACAATAATTATAAATAAATAGTAAAGATATAACCCAAATTACTGGGTTTTTTTCTTTAATTTTATTGTTTTATTAAGAAGTAAAATTTAAATTATTATTCATTTATTTTATAAATAATAATATTTATAGTTGATATACTAAACGTTTTCCTAAATCCCCATATAAACACCGAAAATTTTCTATTATACACATCATAAAAAAAACTTTCAATTGTCAAACACTTGTTTCTGCTTACATGTTCAGGTGTTCTTTAAAACATATATTCATATATCTGTACGCGCTTTAATGCATACAATTTTTAAAATAAAAATATTAAATTTAGTTTTTTTTAAAACCGTTTGTTGATAGAGGAGGAGGGGAAGACAAAAATTTAAAATACTAATATATTTGTTATTATTAGCTTAGGAAAATTGAATAAAACTAAACGGGTGTAAAATACGATTTTTAAAGATTATGTTCTACAAAATTAAATTTAAAAAAAAATACAAAAACCGCATATTAAGATATATATTTAAAAAATGTAATTCTAATTATAGGGCGGGCTCTATTACTTATATTTATAGAAACCAAATTCTGTATTTAAATTTTCATTGAGTATGCTTAAATTAATTCAAATTCGGATAAAATAGAATGAGGAAAAAAAGGAAGGAACAGAAAGAGATAAAAATTTATTATCTTCCTATCTCTGTCGTTATTTGAAATTTGAACAACTTTATGAAACATCTTTAAATTGTAATTCTTCTTTTTTGTATAAAAAAAAAAAAAAAAGATAAGAATGCGGCTAGGATGGGTTCAAATTTTACGCTCATTGCACTACCTGGCATGTAAAATCACATTGCCTCATTTACTCGCTGCTACAAAAATACTTAATGAAACATGAGAAATATGTTCAGATTACACATGCGATTTTTATTTAGTTTTTTAGTTTTTCTTATACTGTGTAGTTTACAACTCTTCAATCATGTGTTCAATACCTGATAATGAGAAGGCATTGGCCAACCAATGGCTCCATGAAGTGTGAAAACATAACATATTATATAAATATTTTATTTTGTTGTGGTTTTTAATCCCACGTAAATTATTATTTTTTAAACAATTAATGAGAGGGAACAGAAAATAAAAAACTATCTGTNTTTCTCTCGTGAAGGAGCCTAACTAAAAAAAATAACAGGATCTTAACTACTATATTTTCAAATGGAGAGTTTTTTTTTTTTTTACCGTAGATATTATTATTTGATGTTTATTTTGTTGGGGTTCGGTCAGGATAGATACAAAAAAATACCAATTTAAAAAAAAGTGTATTTTCTTTTTTAAATTATCTGCTAACGTTTCGGCTAACATTGTAAGCCATCTTCAGGGCTATCATGAAGACGAGAGAGACGTGTTTCATTGAAGACTGAATCTTGCGAGTTTATCAGTCGTGAAAATGGGAACTTAGGGACAGGACGTCCCTCTTGTCTTCATGATAGCCCAGAAGATGGCTTACAATGTAAGCCTAAAAGTCGGCAGATTATTTTAAAAAAAAACTTTTTTTCAATTGGTATTTATTTTTAATCTACCTTGACTGAACCCCCAAAAAATAAACATTTAATCCTAAGTACTATAACTAATAAGCAGTAAGTAATATACTAATAGTATTATTATCAACTAAGGGTTAGTTAAAGGCATCGTGTTTTCTCTAATTTTTCCAAAATATATTATGACTGATATAGTATTTATCGGAGGGAGAAAGATAATAATCCCTTCTATACACAAATTTGATTTAGGGAGACCATTCAACAATATTGAGATTCAACAATATGTTCATAATACATGAACATATTCAACATTCCTGTAGACATAAAATAATAAATAAATAAATTTTTTTAAAACAAAATACACATAATTGTGCGATAAAAAGTAAGCACCTATCATATTTATTTACTAATAAGAAAGATCGCAGAAATAATACTGCACTTAATGAAATTAGGGCTCATAACAGAGGATAAATCCATTTTCTGCCAGATCAGTCGAAAATTCTTATCTACTCGAAAATTGATCGGCGAAATTTTATTTGGAATAGTGCTTCAAGACCAATAAAACATCCATTGCTTTTCTCCATTATTCTCCTAAATGAGCTTGATCTTGTTAGTGAAAACCATTTGTTTATTTACTTAAATGTGTCAATAACAGTCCACCTGATTATTCTCTCGACACTATGCACACATATTTCATCAGAGCTAGAGCGGTATGAGGTCATGACAACGAGTGATAAGAAAAGTGATAAGGGCAATTACCATGCCCATCGGAAGAGGTTTTGTTCATAGACTCTTCTGCGACAACGAGGTCCAAAAAATCTGCGATACCTCGAAGGGGAGCAATCGATAAAAAATGACGGCCCTTTGAATATGTTAAACTTAGGTAGCTGTAGAAAAAACCCTGTATATTTAGGATACTTCTGAATGGCATACTCTTGAATACTGGCATACGTTATTAATAAAAGGAATTTCCTCAATCTTAAATGAAGATTTTCATAAAATAAAAATTCAAAAGTTCATTTTAAAATTAAAATTTTAATTTTAATTTAAAAATAGTAAGTTTAACAGCAATTAATACAATCTATCACTAACACTAACCTCAATTCCCAATCCATAATAATCCTCAAATCCAATAATCGATCTTAAATAATATTAGACTCAATAAAAGACGCAGTCTACAAGTATACATAGAGCACTGCCAAATCAATTTGTTCGGTCTCTATTTGCCAAAAACAACTTATGTGATTAAAGTTCACCAGCAGAAACAATAATAGGTGTGAACTAATCAGGATTGATGTTTTCTCAAAGGAACTGAATCTTGCGTGTTTATCTGTTCAGTCTCTCCGAAACCCGCCAAAGAACAGTTAAAGCACATGTCGTCCGATTTGACTGAACCGGAAGATCTAATTCACTGAAGACACACTTCTCCAATTTCTTTCTAGATAAAATCATGTGACAAATAGGAGTGGGTTAGAGAAAGCGGATCGCCCTGAGGAACTCCTCTGCCTGCTCGGGAAGAAGAATTCGATTTCCACCTTCAGCGCTCACAACATCAATCAAATACACTTCATTTAACACGAAATTTTTCTTTTACTATGGTTGGATCTATCTAACTTTACTTAAATTCTTTTTATAGTTATTTATTGCACGAATAATTAAAAAACCCAACTTTGATTTAATTTTCTTGTTTAAAATTTATTTACTTTTTTTTTTTAACCACACTGACGTTCAAACTTTTTTTATGCTGTAAAAATTGTTTTTAATTTAGTGAAATCAAAGGAGAGGTTAAAGATATCACTGATAAAAATAATTCCAAAATGCATAGGCAGAGATTATAGTACCGTTTTGAGCATTATGTAGACAGTCCGCCCAAGATTTTATTTTATTTTATTTTTTCGTATTATTTTTCTATTTTGCTTTAGTTTTTTATTTACAATTAGTTTGAGTTTAAGCGAAAACCACAGTATAATTTCTTGCAAACAATTTTCAACCAAATACAGATGATATCATGTTTGGAAAATACGTCTACTTTACAATGTAATGTCTCAAAGTCCGATTTCTAGAGCTTAGTTAATTAAAAAGTATCTATTGAAAAGGATAACATTATTTTCATATTTAAAATATATACATTGTATTTATATTTATTCAAATTATGGTTTATTTTATAGGTTAAAAATTAGAACTAAGATCTTTAATTTCATACCGCAGGGATACTAGGAAAACGAATAAATATTATAAAACTTAAAAACAAAGGAATGAAGAATTCTTAAAAATAAAACAAAATTATTGTTATCCTAGGCAATATTTTAATTTCAAATTGCCGAACCATTTAGTTCATATTTAGGAATAAGTTATGCAAAGTTACGTTAATCAGAAATACACCCTGAACACAATTTATTTTTGAAAATTTACTGTCCTCAATTACTTACTCATTAACAAAATACTTAAAATTCATATTTCTGATTTCATAAACTTATTATACTCATAATATAACTATTTTCCCGATTAAGTACATTTTTACCCAATAATCAATAATTAAAATTATTTAAAACATAAAACTATTGACTCAAAGTAACCAAATAATAACTAGATAATAAATAGAAACAATAAATATCTGTATGTGAATGTATGTATTAAATTTGTTATATCAACATTTATTACATTAAATTATCATATCAACCATATTATATATCATATTAAATTAATTATATTTAGATGTTACCATTCTCAATTTAAACTGTTTTCACTAAAGTGTAGAGCCAAGTTAGAGAAACTCGAAAGTTTTATTTATTTATTTTATTTTTTTTTAATGAGACTTATAAGTAGAAGGAGCAAGTCAAGAATCCCACATCAGTAAATTAACACAAATAAAGACTAACTTTGAGTGTACACTGAACTTCAATAGAGTAATAAAGGAGAAATTGTTACTCCACTGTGCAAAAATCGACTTCAAGATAGGAATTTATAAATCAAAGTTTTATCTCAAGCTAAAGATTGTACATGCGTAAGTTCAAAGGCCTCAAAAGTTTTGAATACTTGACTTTCTTGAATACTTAACAGTCTCCCTTGAAGAGAGAGTTTCAAAAATAAACAATGTTCCTTAAGTAATAGGTCACTGTTCGCACTAGACCAATCTCTTACTCCTGACTCCTCCTGATAACCATGAACCATTTCATTTTCAATCCAAAGAGTATTCATATCTCGAATTTTATTGGTCAATAGTGATAGCATTCACTCACTAGCGCAGTTAAAGATAAAATAACATATAAATTGATGTAATAAAAAATAAGAGTTAATAAAAAAATATAACTGTATTTTTGTATATATTGTATTTGTTGTGGTATTTAATCCCACATTTATTTTATACAATAAATTCAAGGGAATAGAAGAAAAAAATCTTAATGTCTCAACCGGGACTTTAATGAATTATCTGGCTAGTCTGGGTGGTTTAAATGGTTAGCATGCCAGCCCGGCTAGCAGGAGATCCGGGTTCGTGTCCCAGCTGAGACAGTAGGATTTTTTTATTCTAATCCCTTTCATTTATTGTATAACTGTCTTTTGTTTTATACGAATTTAATTAGGTTAGTTAAGTATCAAGATATATCTATAGGTCGCTGGGGTAGCTCAGGGGATCCGTTTGGGTCTCACAATCAAGGCGCTACGGAATCAAATCTTTTCCAGCCTATATCGATAAATAAAAGCTTGTCCTGAGCCATGGGTGTTTAGACAAGCTTAGTCTTCATTACACAGAAAGATGGGAGTAATGCGAGGCTATCTCCAAAGCCGATCTATCGCGAGTAGGCTGACCCCGGGTTTGCTTACGGAAAGGAGAAAGACACGACCAGATGGCCGGAGAGTTTGCTAATCAGATACCTCTGTATTGCGCTGCTGGCGAGAGAGTGATGTACATCTCCGTCATGTGCGCGCGGAGAGCTCCCCCGAATATAAGTTATATATAAATATATATAATATATAACAAAATAATTAAGATATGCATATAGATCCATTTCCTTTTTGTTTTGTCTTAGAAGAATAATGGATTTGTTGTTTTTTTTCTTTTAACTTTAAGAAGATTTTACTTTGATTCATACGACAAGAAGCATTTAGTTATTAGGCTTGTATAAGTGATTGAAAAGATCAAAAGTAAACTTAGCTGATTTTCTACGTTCGACATTGATGGCAAATGACGAAATTCATCAAAAGAGAAATAAGACTCAAACGTACAATCGCTAAGGTTGGCTAAGGAATGTTCTGGAGGGGATGAACTACCTTCATCGCTTTTTTTCGAAAAAAAATTATAAAAAAATATTAATGTTAAAATTTAACTTCTTATAATTCGTTGCAGAAATTATATGTTATTACATTTATTAATATTGCTCACCCTCTAAGCACCCATCCCACTAATCTTTTAGTAAAAAATAATTTATTTAATGTACGATAGAAAGCCTAAATATCGAATTTGGTTTCAATAATTAAAATAACAGGAGGGCCTACACAACCTCTAAATACACCATCTTAAATATTTTTCCTTTTTTTATTTAAAAATAAAGAATCTCTCTCTCTCTCTCTCTCTCTCTCTCTCTCAATCTCTCTCTCTCTTTCCTCTTTTTCAACAATTTTTTTTTTTTTTTTTTTTCAGGTTTCTCGACTGTACTTTTATTGCGATAAAAAATAAAGATTTGGTTATTTAAAAAAAAACCACACACATTCAGTTCTTAATNTAAACACATATTATATTTTTAATAAATATTATACTACCTCTATTGCGATCTTAAAAAAATTAATCAATAATAATAAAAATTATTGAATGGAAAAAAAATTAATTTAAACATCTCTCTCTCCATTTACACACACCGCTGATAATTTCAACTATTAACACATCCACTTTTCAAAAAATACTTTTAAATACCAAATTTGACTTGACTTGGGCAAGGATAATTCGCCCAGTTTAAATAATCTGAAGTATTCTAAGATCTAGTAATCTAAAACCACTATATCTATTTCGAAGGAATAAGGTTATATCCTCCGATGTAACTTTTATTGCAGTTTCTAATTTATCCAGCAAAGATAATGATTAGACAGTGGTTGGTCAAGCACTATCAGTTCAGAATACTCCACTAGCTGAAGAAAAGATAAGGGATTAATTTTATTCAAGATAAAAGATCAGATACATTTAAGGTGGAACGCTACTGGCATTTTCTCTCTATATTTGGGGTCCTATCGGGAGTGTAGCTGTCATGGGAAAGAGAAGGCGGGAGAGCGAGTACAAAGCGCGGGAGAGGCACGTCAAGATAACAGCCTTATCAGCACTACAGGAGGCTTTGGACAGCCGGCTGTCAAACCTGTCTATAGTAACCTTCCGTTCCCGCCCAAAAACAGGCCTTCTTCCAGCTGGAAAACATTTCTTCTTCGGCATTCTACCTGCAATGAGAGTCAGCCGCGAAGAGAATGCGTAAACTAGGCAGATTTCAAGGCATTTGAAAAAGAGGAGACATATCGAGTATGTTTTAGTACCCGCGTCCCAAGCTTCCTTGAGTGCGCTCGTGGGCGCTAACTCTTTCGCGTGTGGGTGATTCTGAACTGACTATGTTCTTAGCTTCTCCTAAGGTTAAGACTGTAAATAGAATTCTGTGGTACAAATAAGAATAGCTTGATTGCCTCAACACTCAGATGAGCGCTTGTGTAATTAAAAATATAATTTGCATCATATAATGCAATATAGCGTTGTTTTTTTTAATTTATATATTACAATTATTAGTATTATGAAATATTTTATAAGATTATATTGGCCTTAAATAAACAACTTACAATTTACATTGCGAATTTCGTAAACCCACTAAACTCAAAGAATAAATATTCTCACAATTAAGTATATTTTTTCCCTTTAATCAATAATTAATATTAAAATATTGTCTCTAACTCTCTAAATTAAACCTTAAAAACAGAAAAAATGACCATTAGTCTTTCGTGACCGTATCTAAGCCTAATTTGTGGCATACATATTTAAATATACATATATATATATACACACACACACACACAAACACACATGCACTCACATAATAAAAATAATAAAGATAATAAAGACGATAATGAATGTGGTCTTCTTAACTCCCTCACGCCCTCATTTCTCACAATAACTCTGTAACTAATTTGTCCAGTTATTCTTTGAGTGAACTGTGGCGAACAGGTTACAATGATGAAAATTTATCAAAATTGAGAACAGCAAGCTTCGCACGGTAATGTATTGTCTCTTATAGCTGTGAACTTACAATGATATCGTTCCCATCCTCAGATCACAGGAATTTCTTAATTCGAGTGATGACTTTCTCACTCAAACTAAAAGACTCCTTAACTCTGAGAATGGGATTAATGTTCTCGAAAGCGTTCAACTATATGAGTCAATATATTTGCATGTGAATCTTGCTGATTTTAATTTTGATAACCGTACAAACAATTTTTTTGGGTTTCTGTATTTATCAAGCACAAGCCTCAAATAAACTTCATTAAACATCTTCTTCAATTTTCATTGTTCGCAAAACATAAATGTTACTATACTAATTTAACTTTACTAACATTGACAATAAAGAATAATGTATTTACCATTTCATCTTCCGGGTTGGACCGAGTCAAATTGTTGTTATTTGCCGAGCTTTCGCACATCATGTGATGGCTTCTTCGGGGCTGAAAAGAGAATGAGAGTTGTGTTGCCGAGCTTTCGCACATCATGTGATGGCTTCTTCGGGGCTGAAAAGAGAATGAGAGTTGTAAAGAGAGATTTTTAAAAATCCAGATGGTATATGAATAAAATTCATGGTATATAAATAAAAAATTAATNTTTCTCTCGTGAAGGAGCCTAACTAAAAAAAATAACAGGATCTTAACTACTATATTTTCAAATGGAGAGTTTTTTTTTTTTTTACCGTAGATATTATTATTTGATGTTTATTTTGTTGGGGTTCGGTCAGGATAGATACAAAAAAATACCAATTTAAAAAAAAGTGTATTTTCTTTTTTAAATTATCTGCTAACGTTTCGGCTAACATTGTAAGCCATCTTCAGGGCTATCATGAAGACGAGAGAGACGTGTTTCATTGAAGACTGAATCTTGCGAGTTTATCAGTCGTGAAAATGGGAACTTAGGGACAGGACGTCCCTCTTGTCTTCATGATAGCCCAGAAGATGGCTTACAATGTAAGCCTAAAAGTCGGCAGATTATTTTAAAAAAAAACTTTTTTTCAATTGGTATTTATTTTTAATCTACCTTGACTGAACCCCCAAAAAATAAACATTTAATCCTAAGTACTATAACTAATAAGCAGTAAGTAATATACTAATAGTATTATTATCAACTAAGGGTTAGTTAAAGGCATCGTGTTTTCTCTAATTTTTCCAAAATATATTATGACTGATATAGTATTTATCGGAGGGAGAAAGATAATAATCCCTTCTATACACAAATTTGATTTAGGGAGACCATTCAACAATATTGAGATTCAACAATATGTTCATAATACATGAACATATTCAACATTCCTGTAGACATAAAATAATAAATAAATAAATTTTTTTAAAACAAAATACACATAATTGTGCGATAAAAAGTAAGCACCTATCATATTTATTTACTAATAAGAAAGATCGCAGAAATAATACTGCACTTAATGAAATTAGGGCTCATAACAGAGGATAAATCCATTTTCTGCCAGATCAGTCGAAAATTCTTATCTACTCGAAAATTGATCGGCGAAATTTTATTTGGAATAGTGCTTCAAGACCAATAAAACATCCATTGCTTTTCTCCATTATTCTCCTAAATGAGCTTGATCTTGTTAGTGAAAACCATTTGTTTATTTACTTAAATGTGTCAATAACAGTCCACCTGATTATTCTCTCGACACTATGCACACATATTTCATCAGAGCTAGAGCGGTATGAGGTCATGACAACGAGTGATAAGAAAAGTGATAAGGGCAATTACCATGCCCATCGGAAGAGGTTTTGTTCATAGACTCTTCTGCGACAACGAGGTCCAAAAAATCTGCGATACCTCGAAGGGGAGCAATCGATAAAAAATGACGGCCCTTTGAATATGTTAAACTTAGGTAGCTGTAGAAAAAACCCTGTATATTTAGGATACTTCTGAATGGCATACTCTTGAATACTGGCATACGTTATTAATAAAAGGAATTTCCTCAATCTTAAATGAAGATTTTCATAAAATAAAAATTCAAAAGTTCATTTTAAAATTAAAATTTTAATTTTAATTTAAAAATAGTAAGTTTAACAGCAATTAATACAATCTATCACTAACACTAACCTCAATTCCCAATCCATAATAATCCTCAAATCCAATAATCGATCTTAAATAATATTAGACTCAATAAAAGACGCAGTCTACAAGTATACATAGAGCACTGCCAAATCAATTTGTTCGGTCTCTATTTGCCAAAAACAACTTATGTGATTAAAGTTCACCAGCAGAAACAATAATAGGTGTGAACTAATCAGGATTGATGTTTTCTCAAAGGAACTGAATCTTGCGTGTTTATCTGTTCAGTCTCTCCGAAACCCGCCAAAGAACAGTTAAAGCACATGTCGTCCGATTTGACTGAACCGGAAGATCTAATTCACTGAAGACACACTTCTCCAATTTCTTTCTAGATAAAATCATGTGACAAATAGGAGTGGGTTAGAGAAAGCGGATCGCCCTGAGGAACTCCTCTGCCTGCTCGGGAAGAAGAATTCGATTTCCACCTTCAGCGCTCACAACATCAATCAAATACACTTCATTTAACACGAAATTTTTCTTTTACTATGGTTGGATCTATCTAACTTTACTTAAATTCTTTTTATAGTTATTTATTGCACGAATAATTAAAAAACCCAACTTTGATTTAATTTTCTTGTTTAAAATTTATTTACTTTTTTTTTTTTTTTTTTTTTTTTTTTGCATAAATTGAATTAGAGAGGGGGGGGGTTAGAGAGAGAATAAATTATTTCGCAATATCTTCGTTGTTATATAAATTAAAAAGAAGTTAATATTTCATCGTGTGTCCTTAAATTTTAGTACTTAAAAATAAATGACTCTTTATCTGTAAGAGTGGTCACAACCTTTTCTATAAAAAAAAAGATTGACTTGGTCATTATAGAACAATATAGAAATATCTGTTATCTATTATAGAAATTAGAACGCCAATAGATAAAAAAATGCATACAGAGCAATACAAAATACCCAAATACAAATAAAAAGTATAAAAAGTGAAGGACTCACTCAGTTTATGGCCCTTCTTCCTCTTCGAGGCGGCGACTGCGAAGGAGAGGCAAATGTAAGAAGGATTGAAAATAGAATAAGCAACCTTAAATTCATACGTCTATTGAGAACATATTAGGGGGATTCATGTGCTTCTGTTAAGTCTACATGCTGCTGGATGGAGAATTTATAGTTTGCTATGGCAAAACACATGGAGCCCTTGTCTGCCTTAACTAGTATTTAAAAAGAAAAATAGACGATTTCCACTCTCTGCTACTCTTCTATGATAGATACAGAATGGTGGATCCAACTGGTAATCAATCAGGAGTGAATTTTGTAACAGTACGGTAGGTAACACTTCAAATTTTGGAGTTCTTCCTAACAGTATAATAAAACATTTTAACATGGACGTAAAATACAAATTTTTTTTCTTTTTGTAGATAACTTTTGTCAGTTTTAAAATTTTAGACTACATTTTTCGCATAGTCTCCTAACAGCCACAGCAGCATTGAAGTAGTTAACGAGATCGTGAATGAGCGTTCAAAATATCAGTACCTTTCCATATATCAAGAAGTTATTCGATGGTTAACAAGCACATAAATACCCCTAGTATATTAGCTTATATTTATTCTTACTTATTAGCAACTAGTTACAATATGTACATATAAAACAACATTTAAAATATGATAATGTATCTTGTTATATACAATATGAGAATAATTACATTCCTGGGTACACATAATGTGTAAAATAAAGGGATGTATTAAAAAAAAAATGACCATTAATTAAAATTCACGATTTCAAAAGACCTGTAAACCTTTTAATCCTATTTAATATTTACCAAAACTTAATAATCCCGAAGAAATCGAATAATTTCGAAGAAGAAACATGAAAGTGTCCTATGAAATTATCGTAATTTTAAGTTATTACTGGGGAAAAAATATCACAGCCACCTAAGACTCTTAACTTAAGATCAATGATGAAAAAGGTTTTAATGGCAAAATTCAGATACTCAAAAAATGGTTAATTTGCGGTCAGTTTGACAGTTTGCTTGCTCTAACAAGCAATTTGAAAAAAAAAATCTTTCGTTTTGTGTTTTTTTTTTTTTTAATTTTGAAGGCGCTATTTATCACGAATTTGTTCCTGATGCATGCTTTATGAATGTTAAACTCTGCCGCAAACAACTGGAAATAATTTTTTTTTACACATAAAAACAATTTAATGCTCGTCGAGCAAAAAAAAAAAAAAAAAGTTAAAAGAAATTCATAGGTTCGAGCTCCTGCCTCGTCCACCTCATAGTCCAGATTACACAGCTTCGGATTACTACTTGTTTCGATCCATGACCCCTTTTCTTCAACTGAGAATTTGAAATTGCAGTTCAAGAGTTCTTTGGCATCCCAAGGAATGGTATCTGCCTGGGATAGAGCAATTGGCTGGCAGATAGCTAATGACGGCATGTAACTATGAACTGAACATTTAGTATTAATTGTATTTTATATCGAAGACATAATAATAACTCAAATATTTGATTAAAAAACGGTAAATTTTTTTTATACACCCCTTTATTACATTATTTCTTGGTTTTTATACAATATATACAATCATTATAATGAGTCTGAATATATACAATGTGAATAAAGTAGATATGTATATAAAATGCGTTTATTAGTTCAGAGTGTAGTTATTAAGATTGTCTGGGTATATAAAACATTAAATGTATATACATAAGAAATAAAACATTACATAGTGTCTGAAAGTGTATAATTTTTTTTCTACATACAATGCAAAAAGATACAATTTATCAGACTATTGATCAGTAAAATTAGATAAAACAGAAGAATTTGACTATAGTAACTAAGTCATGCAAGTGCCTGTCTTAGCTATTTTTAAAATAAACATATAAATAAATAAATAAATA